>WFAB01002573.1:0-2500 GCA_018977245.1 Lethenteron camtschaticum | reverse complement strand
AGTAGTAGCAGCAGTTGTAGTAGCAGTTGTAGTAGCAGCAGTAGTAGCAGTAGTAACAGCAGCAGCAGTATTAGCAGCAGCAGTAGTAGCAGCAGTAGTAACAGCAGCTGTAGTAGCTGCAGTAGCAGCAGCAGTAACAGGAGCAGTAGTAGCAGTAGTAGCAGCAGTTGTAGTAGCAGCAGTAGCAGCAGCAGCATTAGTAGCATCATCTGTTGTAGCAGCAGCAGCTGTAGCAGCAGCTCTAGTAACAACAGCAGCAGTAGTAGCTGCAGCAGTAGCAGCAGCAGCAGTAGCAGCAGTAGCAGCAGCAGCAGCAGCAGCAGTAGTAACAGCAGCAGTAGTAGCAGCAGTAGCAGCAGCAGCTGTAGTAGCAGCAGTAACAGCAGCAGCAGTAGTAACAGCAGCAGTAGTAGCAGTAGTAGCAGCAGCAGCTGTAGTAGCAGCAGCAGCAGTAGTAGCAACAGTAGTAACAGCAGCTGTAGTAGCAGCAGTAGCAGCAGCAGCAGTAGTAGCATCAGTAGTAACAGCAGCTGTAGTAGCAGCAGTAGTAACAGCAGCAGTAGTAGCAGCAGTAGTAGCAGTAGTAGTAGCAGCTATAGCAGCAGCAGTGCTATCAGAAGCAGCAGCAGTAGTAGCAGCAGTAGTAGCAGCAGCTGTAGTAGCAGCAGTAGTAACAGCAGCAGTAGTAGCAGTAGTAGCAGCAGCAGTAGTAGCACAGTAGTAACAGCAGCAGTAGTAGCAGTAGTAGCAGCAGCTGTAGTAGCAGCAGTAGTAACAGCAGCTGTAGTAGCAGCAGTACAGCAGCAGCAGTAGTAGCAGCAGTTGTAGCAGTAGTAGCAACAGTAGTAACAGCAGCAGCAGCAGCAGTAGTAGCAACAGTAGTAACAGCAGCAGTAGTAGCAGTAGTAGCATCAGCAGCAGTAGTAGCAACAGTAGTAACAGCAGCTGTAGTAGCAGCAGTAGCAGCAGCAGCAGTAGTAGCAACAGTAGTAACAGCAGCAGTAGTAGCAGCAGTAGTAGCAGTAACAGCAGCAGTAACAGCAGCAGTAACAGCAGCAACAACAGCTGTAGCAGCAGCAGTAACAGCAGCAGTAACAGCAGTAGCAGCAGCTGTAGCAGCAGTAGTAGTAGCAGCAGCAGCAGTAGTAGCAGCAGTATAGCAGCAGCAGTGCTATCAGAAGCAGCAGCAGTAGTAGCAGCAGTAGTAGCAGCAGCTGTAGTAGCAGCAGTAGTAGCAGCAGCAGTAGCAGCAGCTGTAGCAGCAGCAGTAACAGCAGCAGCAGCAGTAACAGCAGCAGTAACAGCAGCAGTAACAGCAGCAACAGCAGCTGTAGCAGCAGCAGTAACAGCAGTAACAGCAGTAACAGCAGTAGCAGCAGCTGTAGCAGCAGTAGTAGTAGTAGCAGCAGCAGCAGCAGTGCTATCAGAAGCAGCAGCAGTAGTAGCAGCAGTAGTAGCAGCAGCTGTAGTAGCAGCTGTAGTAGCAGCAGCTGTAGTAGCAGCTGTAGTAGCAGCAGTAGCAGCAGTAGTAGCAGCAGCTGTAGTAGCAGCTGTAGTAGCAGCAGTAGTAGCAGCAGCTGTAGTAGCAGCAGTAGCAGCAGCAGTAGCAGCAGCAGCTGTAGTAGCAGCTGTAGTAGCAGCTGTAGTAGCAGCAGCAGTAGTAGCAGCAGCAGTAGCAGCAGCTGTAGTAGCAGCAGCAGTAGCAGCAGTAGCAGCAGCATAGCAGCAGCAGTGCTATCAGAAGCAGCAGCAGTAGTAGCAGCAGCTCTAGTAACAACAGCAGCAGTAGTAGCTGCAGCAGTAGCAGCAGTAGCAGCAGCAGCAGTAGCAGCAGCTGTAGTAGCAGCAGTAGCAGCAGCAGTAGCAGCAGCAGTCGAGGAGGATCCGTCTCGTGACGCCGTCAGCAGACGGTGGCCCTGCCTTCAACGTCTTCAACTCCAGCTGCTGCACCACGTGCACGGATCGAGTGTTGCTCCCTCGCACAGCGTCCGCTTTCGCCGGGTGCTCCGGTTCCCTTCCCTCCACGTGGACACAACTCGTTACTTGTGCCGACAGCACCGCCCTATGGAGAGGATCGCAGAGCTCTGGGGTGTGATTGTTGATATCCCTCCTCTCCCATCCCCTACTCCCCCCCTCCTCCCTCCCCCCTTCCTCCTCCTCCTCCTGCTTCCCGTTCCTCGTCTGTGGTTCCTCTGAGTCGCCTCTCTCGTTTTTTTTACGATCGAGGAAGCAAGACGATGCTCGTGTAGTCGCACTTTGCTTCGTTCATCTTTTAGTTTTTTTCGATTTTTTTTTTGCAATCCTTTGCTTTACGTGCCCCCTCCCTCCTCCACCTTTAAAAATGAAAGATTTCAAACAGATTTCACGCTCTCTCTACCCCCTCTCTACCCCCCCCTCTCTCTCTACCCCCTCTCTCTCTACGCCCTCTCTCTCACCCCTCCTCTCTCTACCCCCTCTCTCTCTACCCCCCTTCCTCTCTCCCCTCTCTCTCTCTACCCCC
>WFAB01002572.1:25000-33555 GCA_018977245.1 Lethenteron camtschaticum | reverse complement strand
CACCACCACCAAGCTCACCACCACCACCAGCACTACCATCACCACTACCACCACTACCACCACCACCACGCTCACCCTCACCACCACCACCACCACGCTCACCATCACCCCTTGATGTCCTCCCCCCCGTGACCCCCTCCCCCCGTGACCCCCCCCGTGACCCCCTCCCCCGTGACCCCCCCGTGACCCCCCTCCCCCCGTGACCCCCCCGTGACCCCCCCCCCGTGACCCCAGGCTGTGACCCCGAGGAGTCGATCCTGCAGGCCTTCAAAATCCTCGACCCGCAGGCTCTGGGCACCGTGAAGTCGTCATTGTGAGTACCCCCCACTAGTTATACCCCCCACTAATACCCCCCCACTAATACCCCCACTCCCCCCACTAGTTATACCCCCCACTAATACCCCCCACTAATACCCCCTTCCCCCCACTAGTTATACCCCCCACTAATACCCCCCCTCCCCCCACTAATACCCCCCACTAATACCCCCCACTAATACCCCCCACTAATACCACCCACTAGTACCACCCCACTAATACCCCCCACTAATACCACCCACTACTACCCCCCACTAATACCCCCCACTAGTACCCCCCACTAGTACCCCCACTAGTACCCCCCACTAGTTATACCCCCCACTAGTTCCACTACCCACTAATACTCCTCACTAATACCCCCCCACTAATACCCCCCACTAGTACCCCCCACTAGTACCCCCCACTAGTTCCACTACCCACTAATACCCCCCACTAATACCCCCCCACTAATACCCCCCACTAATACCCCCCACTAGTACCCCCCCCACTAATACCCCCACTAGTACCCCCCACTAGTACCCCCACTAGTTCCACTACCCACTAATACTCCTCACTAATACCCCCCACTAATACCCCCCACTAATACCCCCCACTAATACCCCCACTAATACTCCCCACTAATACCCCCACTAGTACCCCCCACTAGTACCCCCCACTAATACCCCCNACTAATACCCCCACTAATACCCCCCACTAATACTCCCCACTAATACCCCCACTACTAATACCACTACCACCACTACCGAAACCACCACAACCACCACCACCACAACCACCACGACCACTGCCACCACTACCACAACCACCACTACCACCACTACCACCCTCTCGTACCACTACCACAACCACCACCACCACCACTACCACCACCACCACTACCACCACCACCACTACAACTACCACCACAACCACCACCACTACCACCACCACCACAACAACCACTACCACCACTACCACAACCACCACGACCACTACCACCACTATCACAACCACCACTTCCACCACGACCACTACCACCACTACCACAACCACCACAACCACCACTACCACCACCACTACCACCACTACCACAACCACACTACCACCACGACCACTACAGCCATGCTAGAGGCTACCTGGGGGAGCTTTGCCTGTGCCTTTGTCTCTGTGCGATTGTTCCCTTACAGCCTGCAAGAGTTGCTGACGACACAGGCAGACAGGTTCACAGAGGACGAGGTGAGAGTCTGTGGTGGTAGTGTTGAGTCTATGGGCAGTGTTGAGTCTATGGGCAGTGTTGAGTCTATGGGCAGTGTTGAGTCTATGGGTAGTGTTGAGTCTGTGGGTAGTGTTGAGTCTATGGGCAGTGTTGAGTCTATGGGCAGTGTTGAGTCTATGGGCAGTGTTGAGTCTATGGGTAGTGTTGAGTCTATGGGTAGTGTTGAGTCTATGGGCAGTGTTGAGTCTAAGGGTAGCAGTGTTGAGTCTATGGTTCAGTGTTAAGTCTATGGGTAGCAGTGTTGAGTCTATGGGTAGTGTTGAGTCTATGGGCAGTGTTGAGTCTATGGTTCAGTGTTAAGTCTATGGGTAGTGTTGAGTCTATGGGTAGTGTTGAGTCTATGGGTAGCAGTGTTGAGTCTATGGTAGTGTTGAGTCTATGGGTAGCAGTGTTGAGTCTATGGGTAGTGTTGAGTCTATGGGCAGTGTTGAGTCTAAGGGTAGCAGTGTTGAGTCTATGGTTCAGTGTTAAGTCTATGGGTAGCAGTGTTGAGTCTATGGGTAGTGTTGAGTCTATGGGCAGTGTTGAGTCTATGGGCAGTGTTGAGTCTATGGGCAGTGTTGAGTCTGTGGGTAGTGTTGAGTCTATGGGCAGTGCTGAGTCTATGTGCAGTGTTGAGTCTATGGGTAGTGTTGAGTCTATGGCAGTGTTGAGTCTGTGGGTAGTGTTGAGTCTGTGGGTAGTGTTGAGTCTATGGGCAGTGTTGAGTCTGTGGGCAGTGTTGAGTCTATGGGCAGTGTTGAGTCTATGGGTAGTGCTGAGTCTGTGGGTAGTGTTGAGTCTGTGGGTAGTGTTGAGTCTATGGGTAGTGCTGAGTCTGTGGGTAGTGTTGAGTCTATGGCAGTGTTGAGTCTATGGTAGTGTTGAGTCTGTGGGTAGTGTTGAGTCTATGGGTAGTGTGAGTCTGGGCAGTGTTGAGTCTATGGGTAGTGTTGAGTCTGTGGTAGTGTTGAGTCTGTGGTAGTGTTGAGTCTGTGGGTAGTGTTGAGTCTGTGGGTAGTGTTGAGTCTGTGGGTAGTGTTGAGTCTGTGGGCAGTGTTGAGTCTATGGGTAGTGTTGAGTCTGTGGGCAGTGTTGAGTCTATGGGCAGTGTTGAGTCTGTGGTAGTGTTGAGTCTATGGGTAGTGTTGAGTCTGTGGGCAGTGTTGAGTCTATGGGCAGTGTTGAGTCTGTGGGTAGTGTTGAGTCTGTGGGTAGTGTTGAGTCTATGGGTAGTGTTGAGTCTATGGGCAGTGTTGAGTCTATGGGTAGTGTTGAGTCTGTGGGCAGTGTTGAGTCTATGGGTAGTGTTGAGTCTATGGGTAGTGTTGAGTCTATGGGTAGTGTTGAGTCTGTGGGTAGTGCTGAGTCTGTGGGTAGTGTTGAGTCTGTGGGTAGTGTTGAGTCTATGGGTAGTGCTGAGTCTGTGGGTAGTGTTGAGTCTGTGGGTAGTGTTGAGTCTATGGGTAGTGTTAAGTCTATGGGTAGTGTTGAGTCTATGGTAACAGTGTTGAGTCTGTGTGTGGCAATGTTGAGTCTATGGGCAGTGTTGAGTCTATGGGCAGTGTTGAGTCTATGGGCAGTGTTGAGTCTATGGGCAGTGTTGAGTCTATGGGTAGTGTTGAGTCTATGGGCAGTGTTGAGTATGGGCAGTGTTGAGTCTATGGGCAGTGTTGAGTCTATGGGCAGTGTTGAGTCTATGGGTGGTGTTGAGTCTATGGGCAGTGTTGAGTCTATGGGCAGTGTTGAGTCTATGGGTAGTGTTGAGTCTATGGGCAGTGTTGAGTCTATGGGTAACAGTGTTGAGTCTGTGTGTGGCAATGTTGAGTCTATGGGCAGTGTTGAGTCTATGGGTAACAGTGTTGAGTCTGTGTGTGGCAATGTTGAGTCTATGGCAGTGTTGAGTCTATGGGCAGTGTTGAGTCTATGGGTAGCAGTGTTGAGTCTATGGTGCAGTGTTGAGTCTATGGGTAGTGTTGAGTCTAAGGTAGCAGTGTTGAGTCTATGGTTCAGTGTTAAGTCTATGGGTAGCAGTGTTGAGTCTGTGGGTGGCAGTGTTGAGTCTATGGTGCAGTGTTGAGTCTATGGGTAGTGTTGAGTCTAAGGGTAGCAGTGTTGAGTCTATGGTTCAGTGTTAAGTCTATGGGTAGCAGTGTTGAGTCTGTGGGTGGCGGTGTTCAGTCTATGGTGGCAGTGTTGAGTCTATGGTGCAGTGCTGAGTCTATGGGTAGTGTTGAGTCTGTGGGTGGCAGTGTTGAGTATTTGGGCAGTGTTGAGTCTATGGGCAGTGTTGAGTCTATGGGTAGTGTTGAGTCTATGGTAGTGTTGAGTCTATGGGCAGTGTTGAGTCTATGGGCAGTGTTGAGTATATGGGCAGTGTTGAGTCTATGGGCAGTGTTGAGTCTATGGGTAGTGTTGAGTCTATGGGTAGTGTTGAGTCTATGGGCAGTGTTGAGTCTATGGGCAGTGTTGAGTCTAAGGGTAGCAGTGTTGAGTCTATGGTTCAGTGTTAAGTCTATGGGCAGTGTTGAGTATGTGCAGTGTTGAGTCTATGGGCAGTGTTGAGTCTGAGGGTGACAGTGTTGAGTCTGTGGGTGGCAGTGTTGAGTCTATGGGTAGTGTTGAGTCTATGGGCAGTGTTGAGTCTATGGGCAGTGTTGAGTCTGTGGGTGGCAGTGTTGAGTCTATGGGTAGTGTTGAGTCTATGGGCAGTGTTGAGTTTATGGGTAGTGTTGATTCTATGGGCAGTGTTGAGTCTGAGGGTAGTGTTGAGTCTATGGGTGCAGTGCTGAGTCTATGGGTAGTGTTGAGTCTATGGGCAGTGTTGCGTCTATGGGTAGTGTTGAGTCTATGGGCAGTGTTGAGTCTATGGGTAGTGTTGAGTCTATGGGCAGTGTTGAGTCTATGGGTAACAGTGTTGAGTCTGTGTGTGGCAATGTTGAGTCTATGGGCAGTGTTGAGTCTATGGGTAACAGTGTTGAGTCTGTGTGTGGCAATGTTGAGTCTATGGGCAGTGTTGAGTCTATGGGCAGTGTTGAGTCTATGGGTAGCAGTGTTGAGTCTATGGTGCAGTGTTGAGTCTATGGGTAGTGTTGAGTCTAAGGTAGCAGTGTTGAGTCTATGGTTCAGTGTTAAGTCTATGGGTAGCAGTGTTGAGTCTGTGGGTGGCAGTGTTGAGTCTATGGTGCAGTGTTGAGTCTATGGGTAGTGTTGAGTCTAAGGGTAGCAGTGTTGAGTCTATGGTTCAGTGTTAAGTCTATGGGTAGCAGTGTTGAGTCTGTGGGTGGCGGTGTTCAGTCTATGGGTGGCAGTGTTGAGTCTATGGTGCAGTGCTGAGTCTATGGGTAGTGTTGAGTCTGTGGGTGGCAGTGTTGAGTATTTGGGCAGTGTTGAGTCTATGGGCAGTGTTGAGTCTATGGGTAGTGTTGAGTCTATGGGTAGTGTTGAGTCTATGGGCAGTGTTGAGTCTATGGGCAGTGTTGAGTATATGGGCAGTGTTGAGTCTATGTTGAGTCTATGGGTAGTGTTGAGTCTATGGGTAGTGTTGAGTCTATGGGCAGTGTTGAGTCTATGGGCAGTGTTGAGTCTAAGGGTAGCAGTGTTGAGTCTATGGTTCAGTGTTAAGTCTATGGGCAGTGTTGAGTATGTGCAGTGTTGAGTCTATGGGCAGTGTTGAGTCTGAGGGTGACAGTGTTGAGTCTGTGGTGGCAGTGTTGAGTCTATGGGTAGTGTTGAGTCTATGGGCAGTGTTGAGTCTATGGTGCAGTGTTGAGTCTGTGGGTGGCAGTGTTGAGTCTATGGGTAGTGTTGAGTCTATGGGCAGTGTTGAGTTTATGGGTAGTGTTGATTCTATGGNCAGTGTTGAGTCTGAGGGTAGTGTTGAGTCTATGGGTGGCAGTGCTGAGTCTATGGGTAGTGTTGAGTCTATGGNCAGTGTTGCGTCTATGGGTAGTGTTGAGTCTATGGGCAGTGCTGAGTCTATGGGTAGTGTTGAGTCTATGGTGCAGTGTTGAATCTATGGGCAGTGTTGAGTCTATGGGCAGTGTTGAGTCTGTGGGCAGTGCTGAGTCTATGGGTAGTGCTGAGTCTATGGGCAGTGTTGAATCTATGGGTAGCAGTGTTGAGTCTATGGTGCAGTGTTGAGTCTATGGGTAGTGCTGAGTCTATGGTGCAGTGTTGAGTCTATGGGTAGTGCTGAGTCTATGGTGCAGTGTTGAGTCTATGGATAGTGCTGAGTCTATGGTGCAGTGCTGAGTCTATGGGGGCAGTGTTGAGTCTATGGTTCAGTGTTAAGTCTATGGGTAGTGTTGAGTCTATGGGCAGTGTGAGTCTATGGGCAGTGTTAGTCTATGGTGCAGTGTTGAGTCTATGGTGCAGTGTTGAGTCTATGGGTAGCAGTGTTGAGTCTATGGGTAGTGTTGGGTCTATGGGTAGCAGTGTTGAGTCTATGGGCAGTGTTGAGTCTATGGTGCAGTGTTGAGTCTATGGGCCGTGTTGAGTCTATGGTGCAGTGTTGAGTCTATGGGTAGCAGTGTTGAGTCTATGGGCAGTGCTGAGTCTATGGTGCAGTGTTGAGTCTATGGGCCGTGTTGAGTCTATGGTGCAGTGTTGAGTCTATGGTGCAGTGTTGAGTCTATGGCAGTGCTGAGTCTATGGTGCAGTGTTGAGTCTATGGGTAGCAGTGTTGAGTCTATGGCCCAGTGTTGAGTCTATGGTGCAGTGTTGAGTCTCAGTGCTGAGTCTATGGTGCAGTGTTGAGTCTATCGGTAGCAGTGCTGAGTCTATGGTGCAGTGTTGAGTCTATCGGTAGCAGTGCTGAGTCTATGGTGCAGTGTTGAGTCTATCGGTAGCAGTGCTGAGTCTATGGTGCAGTGCTGAGTCTATAGGCATTGTTGAGTCTATGATGCAGTGTTGAGTCTATGGTGCAGTGTTGAGTCTATGGTGCAGTGCTGAGTCTATGGTGCAGTGCTGAGTCTATGGTGCAGTGCTGAGTCTATGGGTGCAGTGTTGAGTCTATGGTGCAGTGTTGAGTCTATGGTGCAGTGCTGAGTCTATGGGTAGCAGTGTTGAGTCTATGGGCATCGTATTTACCGCTTACAATTAACGCCCAAAATCCGTTTCTATTTTCTAACCCGTTCATTCGCTCCCTACCCTCCTATTCAGGTGAAACAGATGTTCGCATCATTCCCCCGGATGTGGCTGGCAACCTGGACTACAAGAACCTCGTCTACGTGATCACTCACGGCGAAGAGAAGGAGGAATAGGGACACAGAGAGAGAGACACACACACAGAGAGAGACACAGAGAGAGAGAGAAACACACAGAGAGAGACACGGTCTGATCGTGATGTTGTTGAAATGTCCAAGCGCATTGAATAAACCGTGACATTCAAATCATCGCCTCGAGTCCCCGTGTCCTGCTTGTGTCGCGTTATAAACATCTGCTGTGGCTAAAACAGTTAAAATGTAAAATTAATAAAAGTAAAATGAAAATAAAATAAAAATCACGACGTTTCGGAGGCAACACAAGCTTCCGTCTTCAGGTGGAACAGTCGCAGCTGCGATCCTAAATTTCGATTTAAAGCTTTCGTGACTGCAAAGATTAATCTTCTTGGTTTTTTCGGTAAAGTCACGTAGAAGGGAAGTAATAAAATAATAAAAATAAAACATAAAATAAAACAATAAAATAATAATAATAGCCACGATCCTCTTGGAAGTTCTCTCACTTGATACAGCAATCGTGCTGTGACTGTTCCACTGAAGACGGTAGCTTGTGTTGCCTCCGAAACGTCGTGATTTTTATTTTATTTTTATTTAACTTTTATTTTAATTTAAATTTTTTTACCGACATGGTGACTTTACCGAAAAAAACTAAGAATATGAATCCTTGCAGTCACGAAAGCTTCAAATCTAGAATCTGCTGAGGCTCACAGAGCCAGACTAAGGCTCCCTCTCCCATAGGGTTCAGTGTTAATCACTGAGGCTCACTCCCATAGGGTTCAGTGTTAATCACTGAGGCTCACAGAGCCAGACTAAACTCCCTCTCCCATAGGGTTCAGTGTTAATCACTGAGGCTCACAGAGCCAGACTAAGGCTCCCATAGGGTTCGGTGTTAATCTCTGAGGCTCACAGAGCCAGACTAAGGCTCCCATAGGGTTCAGTGTTAATCTCTGAGGCTCACAGAGCCAGACTAAGGCTCCCATAGGGTTCAGTGTTAAANTCTCTGAGGCTCACTCCCCATAGGGTTCAGTGTTAATCTCTGAGGCTCACAGAGCCAGACTAAGGCTCCCTCAGGGTTCAGTGTTAATCACTGAGGCTCACATAGCCAGACTAAACTCCCTCCNATAGGGTTCAGTGTTAATCTCTGAGGCTCACAGAGCCAGACTAAGGCTCCCATAGGGTTCAGTGTTAATCACTGAGGCTCACAGAGCCAGACTAAACTCCCTGAGGCTCCATAGGGTTCAGTGTTAATCACTGTGGCTCACAGAGCCAGACTAAGGCTCCCATAGGGTTCAGTGTAAATCTCTGAGGCTCACAGAGCCAGACTAAGGCTCCCATAGGGTTCAGTGTTAATCACTGAGGCTCACAGAGCCAGACTAAGGCTCCCATAGGGTTCAGTGTAAAAATCTCTGAGGCTCACAGAGCCAGACTAAGGCTCCCTAGGGTTCAGTGTTAATCACTGAGGCTCACAGAGCCAGACTAAGGCTCCCTAAGNNTCCCATAGGGTTCAGTGTTAAAATCACTGAGACTCACAGCCAGACTGAGGCTCCCACAGGGTTCAGTGTTAATCACTGAGCCAGACTGAGGCTCCTCCGTTCAGTGTTAATCACTGAGACTCACAGCCAGACTGAGGCTCCCATAGGGTTCAGTGTTAATCGCTGAGGCTCACAGAGCCAGACTAAGGCTCCCATAGGTTCAGTGTTAATCGCTGAGGCTCACAGAGCCAGACTAAGGCTCCCCAGGTTCAGTGTTGATCACTGAGGTCTCACAGAGCAGACTAAGGCTCC
>WFAB01002572.1:0-20000 GCA_018977245.1 Lethenteron camtschaticum | reverse complement strand
CGTTACGCGATCGTTTAGTTTCATTAGATTTATTATTTTTTATTTTATTTTATTTTTGGGTGTTTTTTCTCGAGTTTACGGGCCGTTCGTAAATGACGTCACGCAATTTTGGACGATTTTTGTCACATGACGTCACAAAAAGTCAGATCCCCCCCCTCCTTAAATATGACGTCACAAAGCTCTGCCCCCCCCCCTCCCCAAAAAAAAAATGCTTCAAATCGCTTTAAACTATTGTCATTGTAGTGCGTATTTAATGTGGCGTTGCACTCTGATGTTGTAGGAGAAAACTTAATCTTCTTCTTGGTTCTTTCGGTAAAGTCACGTAGAATGGAAATAATAAAATAATAAAATAAAACAATAAAATAATATAATAAAATAATAAAAATAAAACATAATAAAATAATATAATAAAATAATAGAAACATAATAAAATAAATAATAAAATATAATAATAAAAATAAAACATAATAAATAAAATAATAAAATAAATATAATAATACAATTTATTATTTTATTACTTCCCTTCTACGTTTTACCGAAAGAACCAAGAAGATGAATCCCTGCAGTCACGAAAGCTTTAACTAAATTATTATTTTATTAGTTTATTTTTATATTATTATATTATTTTATGATGTTTTATTTATTATGTTTCTTTTTATTATGCAATTTTATTATTTTATTATGTTTTATTTTATTATTTTATTATGTTTCTTTTTATTATTTATTATGTTATATTTTATTATTTTATTACGTTATATTTTTATTATTTTATTACGTTTATTTTTATTATTTTATTACGTTATATTTTTGAATTATTTATTATGTTATATTTTATTATTTATTATGTTTNATTTTATTATTTATTANGTTTTTATTTTATTATTTTATTATGTTTCTTTTATTATTTTATTACGTTATATTTTTATTATTTATTACGTTTATTTTATTATTTTATTACGTTATATTTTATTATTTTATTATATATTTATTATGTTTTATTTTATTATTTTATGACTTCCATTCTACGTGACTTTACCGACAGAACTAAGAAGATGAATCCCGCAGTCACGAAAGCTTTAAATCGAAAGATAAAAAATTAATTACAAAGTCTATTTAATTAAGTAGACGTGTTGTCTTTATTTATTTATTTAAAGTTGCACTTTTTGATGTGACGTCACTTTTCTCAAAGCCCGCCCCCCTCGTCACACATGTCTGATCCCTAGGCGCGTGACGTCATTATGGACGGCCCTTAAAAAATGAAACTTTTATAATTATTAACTTACGATGCTTTATTTTTTTATTTTTTGGTTTCATTTATTGCCTATTTCCCTCGATATCACCAAGATACTTGGTGAATTTTTTAAATAAAAATAAAATAAAATTGTATTTTATTTTAATTGGACTTTTATTAATTTTAAAATTTTAATAATTTTTTTTATTAAATTAAAATGAATAAAATTAAAATGAATAAAAGTTAAATAAAAATTTTATTTTATTTTATTTTACTTTCATTAATTTTAAACTTTTTATTAAATAAAAATTAATAAAAGTAAAATAAAATGTTTCTTTATTTAACTTTTATTAATTTTAATTTTTTTACCTACGTAACTTTACCGAAAGAACCTAAGAATACATTATTTCATAGCCGATGAAATTAAATACGGCATAGATACACGAGTAAGTACGTAATTGTGACCTTTTAATTAACTTTGACGTGTAATTAAATTGTTATTAATTAATAGGCAATTAAAATATTAATTTCATGTAATGGATATGCACATTGTGTGTCACGTGGGAGGCAGATCTCCTGCCCACGTGACCCCCCCCCACCCACCGCCCCTCCCCCTCACCTCCTCCTCAGTGAATCGATCAGCCTGAGTCCTCAGCATATCCTTGATGCTGTGAGGGACAAACATCATCATCATCAGCAGCAGCAACATCATCATCATCAGCAACATCATCATCATCAGCAGCAGCATCATCATCAGCAACATCAGCATCATCAGCATCATCATCATCAGCAGCAGCATCATCATCATCATCAGCAGCAGCAGCATCAGCAGCAGCAGCTCATCATCAGCAACNTCAGCATCATCATCAGCAGCAGCATCATCAGCATCAAATCATCAGCAGCAGCATCATCATCATCAGCAGCAGCATCATCAGCAACATTATCATCAGCAGCATCATCAGCATCGCACGCATAATCATCACAGCAACATCAGCAGCAGCATANCAGCATCATCATCAGCAACATCAGCATCAGCAGCATCATCAGCAGCAGCATAATCATCAGCAACATCAGCATCATCAGCAACATCATCAGCAGCAGCATCATCATCATCAGCAGCAGCAGCATCAGCAGCAGCATCATCATCAGCAACAATCAGCATCATCAGCAGCAGCATCATCATCATCAAGCAGCAGCAGCATCATCAGCAGCAGCATCATCATCAGCAACAGCATCAGCATCATCATCATCAGCAGCAGCATCTCATCATCAGCAGCAGCATCATCAGCAACATTATCATCAGCAGATCATCAGCATCAGCAGCAGCATCATCAGCAACATCAGCATCATCAGCAGCAGCATCATCAGCAACATCAGCATCATCAGCAACATTATCATCATCATCAGCATTTGAAAAATTTGAAAAAACTCAATTAAATCACGAACTTTCGATCGCAACACAANTCTCCGTGTAGTATTTTCATTATGATTTTTGTTTTTAGCTACGTGACTTTACGAAAAGAAACTTAAGAGTATGAATCCTCAGTGACGAAAGTTTCATCAGAATCATTCTCTCAGCACCAACACTGTCCNAGTTGAAAAATAAAAAAAAAAAATTTAAAAAACTCAATTAAATCACGAACTGGATCGCAACACAAGCAATCATCAGGTGTGAAACCACAGCAGANAGAAAATAACTCCCCGTCTCCTCATAATAAAATAATAAAAATAAACATAATAAAAAAAATAATTATCAGTAGAATTGTACTATTATNGTATTAGTTTTATTTTTATTATTTNATTAGTTTTATTTTTATGATTTNATTAGTATTTTTATTATTATTCTCAGTAGAATTGTATTATTTTATTGTATTATGTTTATTTTTATTAGTTTNAACTTTNATTAGTTTTATTATTATTTATTCTCATGAGAATTGTATTATTTGATTTTATTANGTTTTATTTTATTATTTNATTATGTTTNATTTTATGATTTTATTATATTTTTATTATTTTATTCTCTAGTGAGAATTGTATTATTTTATTTTATGTTNATTTTTATTATGTTTTATTTTATTATTTTATTATAATTATTTATTAGTTTTATTTTTATTATTTATTATTGACAAAAGTTTCAAATCTAGAATACATTCTCTTAGCACCAACACTGACCGAGTTGAAAATAAAGAAATAAAAAAAACTCAATTAAATCACGAACTTTGGATCGCAACACCAGCAATCATCAGGTGTGAAACCACAGCGAGAGAGAAAATAAGTATAACCCGTAAAAACAAAGTTTTTCACTAAATCCTTTATATGCGTGGCGGCTAGAGTCCTCTCGTCCTCTGGCTTGAGATGGCTGCCACCTATGGGTCAGATGATTGCCTGCCAGTATTAAGCAATTGGTAATTAAATATTAAATTGTTTTCCCTAAACAGTGTAAAATTTTGGATTTTTTTTTCACGAACATAAATTGTCACGCACAACGAGTCTGTGTGCAAAATGTCAGCTCGATTGGATCACGGGAAGTGGGTTAAAAAACGACTGAAAGATTTGCACGGTCGTAAGCAAGCAAGCAAGCACGCAAGCAAGCAAGCAAGTGAACTTAATATAAAGGATTTAAAAACTCCCTGTCTCCTCATAATAAACTAATAAAATAAAACATAATAAAATAATAAAATAAAACATAATAAAATAAAATAATTCTCTAGTGAGAATTGTATTATTTAATAAAAAATAAAAAACATAATAAAATAAAATAATTCTCTAGTGAGAATTGTACTATTTTATTGTATTATGTTTTATTTTTATGATTTTATTATGTTTTATTTATATTATTTTATTCTCTAGTGAGAATTGTATTATTTTATTTTATTATGTTTATTTTTATTATTTTATTATGTTTATTTTTATTATTTTATTCTCTAGTGAGAATTGTATTATTTTATTTTATTATTTTATTTTATTATTTTATTATGTTTTATTTTTATGATTTTATTATGTTTTATTTTATTATTTATTCTCTAGTGTTTATTATTTTATTTTATTATGTTTATTTTATTATTTTATTATGTTTTATTTTTATTATTATTATGTTTTATTTTATTATTTTATTCTCTAGTGAGAATTGTATTATTTTATTTTATTATGTTTTTTATTATTTTTTATGTTTTATTTTTATNATTTTATTATGTTTATTTTATTATTTTATTCTCTAGTGACTGAATTGTATTATTATTTATTGTTTTATTTTNATTATTTATCATTTTTATTTTTATTATTTTGATCATGTTTATTTTATTATTTATTCTCTAGTGAGAATTGTATTATTTTATTTTCTTAAGTTTTATTTTATTATTTTATTATTGACACAAGTTTCAAATCTAGAATACATTCTCTCAGCACCAACACTGTCCGAGTTGAAAAAAAAAATAAAAAAAATAAAAAAACTCAATCAAATCACGACATTTCCATCGCAACACAAGTCTCCGTCTTTAGTAATTTTCATTTCTTATTTTTATAATATTTTTTTNAACCTACGTGACTTTACCGAAAAAACCGATTATTTTATTAAAATTTTTTTGCCACGGATAATTTTGCTTGCGAAAAACCCAACTGCTGCTACTACGACAACCGTCACGTGACCAACTTACTAGTCCTGCTGGACTATTCCTTTACCCTCGGGTCAAAGATCTTGAAGGCGTTGAGAATGGTTTCCTCAGGATCCGTGCCTGGAACACAGGGAGAAGACCACGTCAGGTGACGTCTCGTCACGTGACCGGTCCAGTCACCCACCAGTCAGTCAGTCAGTCACTCAGTCAGTCACTTAGTCAGTGAGTGCACTCAGTCAGTCAGTCAGCAGCCAGTCAGTCAGTCAGTCAGTCACTCAGTCAGTCACTCAGNCACAGTCAGCAGTCACTCAGTCAGTTACTCAGTCACTCACTCAGTCAGTCACTCAGTCAGTCAGCAGTCAGCACCCACTCAGTCACTCACTCGGTTAGTCACTCNGTCAGTCACTCACACCACTCAGTCACCACTCACTCACTCAGTCACCCACTCACCCACCCAGTCAGTCACCCACTCAGTCACTCATCACTCACCCACTCACAGCACTCAGTCACCACTCAGTCACTCAGTCAGTCACTCACTCACCCACTCACCACTCACTCACCCACACTCACCCACCATCCACCCACCACTCACNCACTCACCCACCACNNCCACTCACCNACCCTTTCACCACTAACCANTCACTCACCCACCCACCANTCACTCACCACCACCACCACCCACACTCACCCACCACCCATCACTCACTCACTCACCACCACCCACCACCACCACCNACCCCACCACCACACCACCACTCACCACCCACCCACCTACTCACCCACACACNCACCANCCCATCACCACCACCCACCCACACNCACCCACTCACTCACTCACCANTCACCCACCACTCACCNACCCACCACCACCCACCCACTCACCACCACCACCACCACCCACCCACCACTCACCACCACCCACTCACCACCCACCACCACNCACCACCNACCCACTCACCCACCACTCACCACCCCCACCACTCACCACCCACCCACTCACTCACTCACCCACCACCNACCACCACCCACCACTCACCACCNACCNACCACCNACTCACACTCACCCACCACCNACTCACCCACCCACCCACCACTTCACCCACCCACTCACACCACCACCACCACTCACCACCACTCCACTCACCACCACCACCNACCACCCACCCACTCACCCACTCACCACTCACCCACCNACTCACTNACCACCCACCNACCACCACTCACCACCCACCCACCACTCACCCACCCACCCACCCACTCACCNACTCANCCNCACCCACCACCCACCACCCCCCCCNACCCACCACCACCACTCACCANTCACCACACCACCACTCACCACTCACCACCACCCANCACNCANCCCCTCCCTCCCTCACCCACTACACTAACCACCNACCACTCTACCCACCCACTCACCACNCACCACACACCACGCANCACCACCACCCACNCACCCACATCACCNACGTCACCACCCACCACCCCACTCACCCACCACCNACCACCACCACCACCCACCACCACTGGCACTCACCCACCNACTCACTCACCCACCNACTCACCCCACNCACCACCCACTCACCCACTCACCCACCCACTCACCCACCACCACCCACCANTGACACCCACCACTCACTCACCCACCNACCACNCACCCACCCACCACCACCACATACCNACCNACTCACCCACCACCNACCNACATCACCACCACACNCACCACCACATCCNCACCNACCACCACCNATCACCACANCACCNACCNACCATCACCACCACACCNACCNANTTGCACCNACTCACNCACCACCNANCACCACTACCACCACCNACCCTACCACCACCACCCTAGAACCACCACNCCCCACCCACCCACNCACCTTGACTCGGCTTCTCCCGAATCTGGCCGTGCAGGAAATNGTGAACGTTNAGCGCGCGACCTCATGCANCTGNGCCANCTCCTCTCCCTTCACAGTTCAGCCTCCTGCGGCCAACATGCACCAGCNGCAGCAACAGCAGTCAGTTACNCAGTGGGTGTGGGTGGTGGGGGTNTGATGGGTGGCCGTGTGGGTGGNTGGGTGTGGCCGTACGTGGGTGGTGGGTNACNGTGGCCGTGTGGTGGNTGCCGGTGGGTGGGTGGNNGTTGCGNGTGGGGGTGTGGGTGGGTGGGTGGNGTGGNTGGNTGGTTCANAGTGCCGTGNGGGTGGNTGGCCGTGTGGGTGGGTGGGGGTTAGTGGACCGGTGGGTGGGGTGNCCGTGTGGGTGGGTGGGTGGGTGGCCGNGGGGTGGTGGGATGNGTGGGTGGGTGNGTTCACGNGGGTGTGGTGGTGGGTTCANANGGCCGGTGGTGGNTGGCCGTGTGGTGGTGGGGNTCACGGTGGGTGTGGGTGGGTGGGTGTGGTGGNTGGGAGTGGCCGTGTTGGGTGGGGGGTGGCCGGTGGGTGGGTGGGTTCANNGTGGCCGTGGGGTGGGCTCATGGGTGGNTGGCNGTGTGGGTGGGTGGGGTGTGGTGGGGGCCGTGTGGTGGGTGGGTGGCCTGTGGGTGGTGGGGGTGGGGGGGGTGGGTGGGTGTGGGTGGGTGGGTGGNTGGTGGTAGCCGTGTGGTGGGTGGGNTTCACAGTGGCCGTGTGGGTGGGTGGTGNTGGTGGGTGGGTTCANGAGTGGGTGTGGGTGGGTGGGTGGTGGTGGTNGGGTTGGCNGTGTGNGTGGGTGGGTGGGTGGCCGTGTGGGTGGGTGGGNTCACNGGGCCGTGTAGGTGGTGGCCGGTGGGTGGTGGGTGGGTGGNTGGGTGGTGGGTGGCGTGTGGGTGGGTGGGTTCACTGNGTGGCGTGTGGNTGGNTGGNNGNGGTGGTGTGGGTGGGGTGGCCGTGTGGTGGTGGGTGGTGTGGGTGGGTGNGGTGGGTGGCGTGGGGTGGGTGGGGTGGTGGNTGNCCGTGTGGGTGGGTGGGGTTCACTGAGTGGGTGGGTGGGTGGCCGTGTGGTGGTGGGTTNGTGGCCGTGTGGTGGNTGGTGNGTGGTGGNTGGGTGGGTGGGTGCTGTGGGTGGTGGTGGGGTTCCGTGTGGGTGGGTGGGTCACGAGTGGCCGTGTGGGTGGTGGGTGGNTGGCCGTGTGGGTGGTGGCCGCTGTGGGTGGGTGGGTGNCCGTGTGGGTGGGTGGGGGTGGGTGTGGTGGGTGGNTGGGTGGCCGTGTGGGTGGTGGGTGGCCGTGTGGGTGGTGGCCGANGTGGTGGGTGGGTGGTGGGTGGCCGTGTGGTGGGTGGTAGCAGTTCACAGTGGCCGTGTCACTCACCCAGAGCAGCGAATGGCTCGGTCATCCTTGTCGATAACCTCTCTGTCTGATCCANGATGGTGAACGCCTGCAGGGTACATCAGTCATCANCAGCATCATGCATCAGCACAGAAGCATCATANCANCACNTCATNCAGCNCANCACCANCNTCATCACAGTCACACAGACATCACATGACTCACAGCANCAGTCACTCAGTCANNACATANCACTCATCAGACACAATTTTCCAGACACTGTCCGTNCAACCACACCAGTCAGCAACATCAGTCAGACACTTAGNCACAAATCACACACTCACTCATTTATCACTAACTCACTCACCACCCACCGCTCACTCACCCACACACTCACTCATTCACTGACCCACCTACCCACCACTCACCCACCCACCCTCACCCACTCACTCACCCGCTCACCCACTCACCACACTGACCCACCCACCCACTCACTCACCCACCCACCCACTCACCCCCACCCACTCACCCGCTCACCCACTCACCCACTCACCCACTCACTCATTCATTAACCCACCACCCACCACTCACTCGTTCACTCACTCACCCACCCACCCCACCCACCCACCCTCACCCGCTCACCCACTCACCCACTCACCCACTCACTCATTCATTAACCCACCACCACTCACCCACCCACCCACTCACCGTCACTCACTCACCCACCACCACCCACCACTCATCACCNACTCACCCACTCACCCGCTCACCACCCACTCACTACTCACTCACCACTCACACACTCACCCACTCACTTAGCACTCACTAATTCACTCAGCACACACTCAGTCAGTCACTCACTCACTCACTCACACTCACCCATTCACTAAGTCACTCACTAAATCACTCAGNCACACACTCACTCAGTCACACACTCACTCACTTAGTCACACCACTCAGTCACACACTCACTCAGTCACTCACCTCGGATTCATTCAGTCACTCACGAATTCACTCAGTCACACACTCAGTCACACAGCCATTCATTCAATCACACGCTCAGTCACTCACTCAGTCACAGACCCATTCACTCAGTCACTCACTCAGTCACTCAGTCACACAGCCATTCATTCAATCACACGCTCAGCACTCACTCAGTCACAGACCCATTCACTCAGTCACACACTCAGTCACTCAGTCACACAGCCATTCATTCAATCACNCGCTAGTCACTCACTCAGTCACAGACCCATTCATCAGTCACTCACTCAGTCACTCAGTCACACANCCATTCATTCAGTCAGTCACTCGCTCAGTCACTCACCCACTCCCGAAGTGGGTGAGTCACTCAGTGAGTCAGTGGGTGAGTGAGCGAGTCAGTGGGTGAGTGAGTGGGTGAGTGAGTGGTGAGTGAGTGAGTGAGTGATGTGAGTGAGTCAGTCAGGGTGAGTGAGTCAGTGGTGAGGAGTGAGTGGTGGGTGAGTGAATGAGTGGGTGAGTGAGTGAGTGGGTGAGTGAGTGAGTGTGTCAGTGGGTGAGTGAGTCAGTGAGTGAGTCAGTGAGTGAGTCAGTGGGTGAGTGAGTGAGTCAGTGGGTGAGTGAGTGAGCAGGGAGTGAGTCAGTAGGTGACTGAGTGAGTCAGTGGATGAGTGAGTCAGTGGGTGAGTTGGTGAGTGGATGAGTGAGTGAGTCAGTGGGGNGTGAGTCGTGGGTGAGTAAGTGGTGAGTCAGTGGGTGAGGAGTGAGTCAATAGAGTGAGTGAGGAGTGGGTGAGTGAGTGGGTGAGTGGGTGAGTGAGTGGGTGAGTGAGTGAGTGAGTGACTGAGTGAGTGGATCAACGAGTGACTGTGCAGGTCGCTGGTGCTGTCAAGGCCGAGCGGACCTAGGGGAGAGCCGAGCCGCTCACCTCTTTGAACTCTTGGATTTGACTTTGCTCGAACATCGAGAAGACGTTGGAACTCCCACTCTCCGCCTTCTTCTTTGCCTTCTTGGGAGACTGAAAACATCATCATCAGCAACATCATCAGCAGCAGCATCATCAGCAGCATCATCATCAGCATCATCATCAGCAACATCAACACCAATCATCAGCATCATCAGCAGCAGCATCAACACCATAATCAGCTACATCATCAGCAACTCATCAACACCAGTCATCAGCATCATCATCAGCATCATCAGCAACATCAGCAGCAGCAACNTCATCATCATCATCATCAGCAACATCATCAACATCATCATCATCAGCAGCAATAACAGTTTCATCAGCATCATCAGCAGCATCAGCAGCATCATCAGCAGCATCATCAGCAGCATCAGCAGCATCATCAGCAGTAATACCAGTTTAATCATCAGCAGCATCATCAGCATCATCATCAGCATCATCAGCAGCAATACCAGTTTAATCATCAGCAGCATCATCAGCAGCATCAGCAGCTCATCATCAGCAACAGCATCATCATCAGCAGCATCAGCAGCAATAGCAGTCTCATCAGCTGTCAGTTCGTCAGCATTAGTTCAGACAAAGCCTGGCTCTGCACATAGACACTGATAGTGGAAACCCTNTTTGCCTGTCAACATCAGGGCCAGATCATCAGCAGTTCACACAAAGCCCGGTTCTGCACTGCTGATGAGACTCTTATAGTGGAAACTCGCACTTTGCCTGTCAACATCAGGGCCAGATCATCAGCATTGTTCACACAAAGCCTGGCTCATGAGACACTGATAGTGGAAACCGCTCTTTGCCTGTCAACATCAGGGCCAGATCATCAGCATTGTTCACACAAAGCCTGGCTCTGCACAGCTGATGAGACACTTATAGTGGAACCCGCACTTTGCCTGTCAACATCAGGGCCAGATCATCAGCATTGTTCACACAAAGCCCGGTTCTGCACTGCTGATGAGACTCTTATAGTGGAAACCGCTCTTTGACTGTCAACATCAGGGCCAGTTCATCAGCATGTTCACACAAAGCCTGGCTCTGACACTGCTGATGAGACACTTATAGTGGAAACCGCTCTTTGCCTGTCAACATCAGGGCCAAATCATCAGCATTAGTTCACACAAAGCCCGTTCTGCACTGTTGATGAGACACTTATAGTGGAAACTCGCTCTTGCCTGTCAACATCAGGGCCAAGTTCATCAGCATAGTTCACACAAAGCCTGGNTCTGCACTGCTGATGAGACACTTATAGTGGAAACCGCTCTTTGACTATCAACATCAGGACCAGATCATCAGCATTGTTCACCAAAGCCTGGCTCTGCACTGCTGATGAGACACTTATAGTGGAAACCGCTCTTTGACTATCAACATCAGGGCCAGATCATCAGCATNGTTCACACAAAGCCTGGCTCTGCACTGCTGATGAGNCACTTATAGTGGAAACCGCTCTTTGACTGTCAACATCAGGGCCAGATCATCAGCAGCAATNGTTCACACAAAGCCTGGCTCATGACACTTATAGTGGAAACTCGCTCTTTGACTGTCAACATCAGGGCCAGTTCATCAGCATTGCTCACAGCAAAGCCGGCTCTGATGCTGATGAGACACTGAAAGTGGAACCCGCTCTTTGACTGTCAACATCAGGGCCAGTTCATCAGCATGTTCACACAAAGCCTGGCTCTGCACTGCTGATGAACACTTATAGTGGAAACCGCTCTTTGCCTGTCAACATCAGGGCCAGTTCATCAGCATAGTTCAAAGCCTGGCTCTGCACTGCTGATGACACTTATAGTGGAAACCGCTCTTTGCCTGTCAACATCAGGACTAGTTCATCAGCATTGTTCAGACAAAGCATGGCTCTGTGCTGATGAGACACTTATAGTGGAAACCGCTCTTTGCCTGTCAACATCAGGGCCAGTTCATCAGCATTGTTCACACAAAGCCTGACTCTGCACTGCTGATGAGACACTTATAGTGGAACCCGCTCTTTGCCTGTCAACATCAGGGCCAGTTCATCAGCAGTGTTCACACAAAGCCTGGCTCTGCACTGCTGATGAAACCCTGATAGTGGAAACTCGCTCTTTGCCTGTCAAATCAGGGTAGATCATCAGCATTGTTCACACAAAGCCTGGCTCTGCGCAGCTGATGAGACCTGATAGTGGAAACTCGCTCTTTGCCTGTCAACATCAATGCAGTTCATCAGCAGTGTTCCAAAGCCTGGCTCTGCACTGCTGATGAGACACTTATAGTGGAAACTCGCTCTTTGCCTGTCAACATCAGGGCCAGATCATCAGCATNGTTCACACAAAGCCTGGCTCTGNCGCTGCTGATGAGACACTGATAGTGGAAACTCGCACTTTGACTTCAACATCAGTGACAGGTCATCAGCAGTAGTTCACACAAAGCCTGGCTCTGCACTGCTGATGAGACACTGATAGTGGAAACTCGCTCTTTGACTGTCAACATCAGGGCCAAGTTTCATCAGCATTAGTTCACACAAAGCCTGGCTCTGCACTGCTGATGAGACACTGATAGTGGAAACTCGCTCTTTGACTGTCAACATCAGGGCCAAGTTTCATCAGCATTAGTTCACACAAAGCCTGGCTCTGCTGACACTGCTGATGAGACCCATCAATGCCGGAGCGACCGACCCCATGTGCTGCTGCTGATGCTGCTGATGATGCTGATGATGATGCTGCTTCTGCTGATGCTGCTGCTGCTGATGATGCTGATGATGATGCTGCTGCTGCTGATGATGATGATGATGCTGCTGCTGATGATGCTGCTGTGGCTGTTAATCGCTGCTGCTGCTGCTGCTGATGATGCTGATGCTGCTTATCTNGCTGCTGCTGATGATGATGCTGATGATGCTGATGCTGATGCTGATGCTGCTGCTGATGATGATGCTGATGATGCTGCTGCTGATGCTGCTGATGCTGCTGCTGATCTTGCTGCTGCTGATGATGATGATGATGATGCTGATGCTGATGTTGCTGCTGATGATGATGATGCTGCTGATGCTGCTGCTGCTATGATGATGATGATGCTGCTGCTGATNCTGCTGATGATGATGCTGTGATGCTGCTGCTGCTGATGATGATCCTACTGATGATGATGATTCTGCTGCTGATGCTGCTGCTGCTGCTGATGATGATGTGCTGCTGCTGATGATATGTGATGCGCTGCTGCTGCTGATTCTGTGCTGCTGCTGATGATGGTGCTGTTTGCTAATGATTCGCTGCTGCTGATGATGATGCACCAAACGCCGAAAACCTGAGGCCGCTGTGAGCCACGCGACGTCTCTCACTCGCTGGATGCTGCTGATGCTGCTGCTGATGCTGCTGCTGATGGGTGAATGGTGGTGGAGGTGGTGGTGGTGGTGGTGGTGGCAGAGATTTTGGGGGGGCTCGATGTTTATAAGGCGGCTCGGGGGCTATTAATGCATCATCACCAATTAAGGGAGACGAAACACGGTGGGGGTAGTGGGGGGTAGTGGGGGGGGTGGGGGTGGTGGGGGTAGTGGGGGGTGGTGGGGGAAGGTAATTCTATTGTTATCCGACCTTCAATCTTCCCATTGTCGACTAGACACNGGCAGGTCCCCTGGGTAGTTCCACTGCTGGGGAAGGGTGGGGGGGTGGTGGTAATGGTGGGGTGGTGGGTGGGGGGGGTGGTGGGGGTGGGGTGGTGGAAGGTGGTGGGGGTGGGTGGGGTGGGGTGGGTGGGTGGGGGTAGTGGTGGGGGGGTACACTCACTCACTCATACACTCACTCACTCATACACTCACTCACTCATACACTCACTAACTCACTCATACACTCACTCATACACTCACTCACTCACTCATTCACTCACTCACTCACTCACTCACTCACTCACTCACTCACTCATACACTCACCANTCACCCACTCACTCACTCACTCGTGANTCACCNCNCTCGCTCACTCTTACNTTCATTCACTCACTCACTCAGTCACTCACCCATACATCCACTCTCATAAACCACTCACTCANCTCACTCACTCATACACTCACTCATTCATTCACTCACTCATACTCACTCATTCACTCACTCANACAACAACAACAACTCCATTCGCCACTAAGTGGCGGTGACGTCACCACGACGCTTGTGCCAGGCCATGTGCACCTTGAGGCCACGTGAAGTGTCGAACGCCCGCTGGCAGGAGGTCACGGGCAGACCCAGCAGGTGCCACGGGTCGACTGACTGAGATGACCGAGATGACTGGCTGATGCACCACCTGTGCCCCTACTGTGCCAACTTGCTGTGCTTAAGCCACCCGGCGCTCCGCTCGTTGTTGTGAGCGTCGCTCCTCCGCCCTCCGTTGTTGTTGGAGGGCGACTGCCTCCAACTGCCCAGTAGCGTCCTTCACGAGCCTCCTCCACAGAGGCCGATCTTGACACCGCTGGTACCGGTCATCGGCAAGTCCACTCAGCTCCACGTCCTCCTGTACCACATCACTCCATCTCTTCTCTAGCCCGTGCCCGTTTAGCCCCCTCGATCCGGCGAACAAAAGCTGTTTAGGCATGCGTGGCTCATGCCTACATGACTCAGTCAACGCAATCTTGCCTGCAGGAGCTCACCGATGGACTTTGCCCAGATCTTTCACTCACACACTCACACACTCACCCACTCACTCACTCACTCACACACTCACACTCACTCACTCACTCACTCACTCACACACTCACCCAACCACTCACTCACCCAACCACTCACTCACCCACACACTCACTCACACACTCACCCAACCACTCACTCACTAACCCAACCACTCACTCACCCACACACTCACACACACACTCACTCACACATTCACCCAACCACTCACTCACTCACACACTCACTCACACTCACTCACACACTCAACTCACACTCACTCACCCACACACTCACTCACTCACATACTCACCCACACACACACTCACCCACACACTCACCCAACCACTCACTCACCCAACCACTCACCCAACCACTCACTCACCTAACCACTCACCCAACCACTCATTCACCCACACACTCACTCACACACTCACTCACTCACACACTCACCCACACACTCACTCACCCACTCACTCACCCAACCACTCACTCACACACACACTCACTCACACACTCACTCACACACTCACCCAACCACTCACCCACTCACACACTCACACTCACCCACACACACACACTCACCCAACCACTCACTCACCCAACCACTCACTCACCCAACCACTCACTCACCCACTCACCCACTCACCCACACACACACACACACTCACTCACCCACTCACTCACCCAACCACTCACCCACCCACTGACTCACACACTCACTCACCCACACACACTCACTCACTCACCCAACCACTCACTCACACACACACTCACTCACACACTCACTCACTCANCCACCACTCACTCACACACTCACTCACACTCACTCACACANTCACACACTCACTCACTCACACNCTCACTCACACACACACTCACCCACACACACACTCACCCACACACTCACCCAACCACTCACTCACCCAACCACTCACTCACTCACCCAACCACTCACTCACCTAACACACTCACCCAACCACTCACTCACTCACACACTCACTCACTCACACACTCACCCACCACTCACTCACTCACCCAACCACTCACTCACCCACCACTCACTCACACACACACACACTCACTCACACACTCACTCACCCACACACTCACTCACACACACTCACTCACTCACCCACACACTCACTCACTCACCCAACCACTCACTCACCCAACCAATCACTCACCCAACCACTCACTCACACACACACTCACACACACACTCACCCAACCACTCACACACTCACTCACACACACACTCACCCAACCACTCACTCACCCAACCNCTCACTCACCCAACCACTCACTCACCCACTCACCCACACACACACTCACTCACCCACTCACTCACCCAACCACTCACTAACCCACCCACTCACTCGCACACTCACTCACCCACACACTCACTCACAACCACTCACTCACACACACTCACTCACACACTCACTCACCCACACACTCACTCACACACTCACTCACTCACCACACACTTACTCACTCACACACTCACCCAACCACTCACTCACCCAACCACTCACTCACCCAACCACTCACTCACACACACACTCACTCACACACTCACCCAACCACTCACCCACTCACACACTCACTCACACTCACCACACACACACACACTCACCCAACCACTCACTCACCCAACCACTCACTCACCCAACCACTCACTCACCCAACCACTCACTCACCCAACCGCTCACCCACACACTCTCACCCAACCACTCACTCACCCACCCACTCACTCACACACTCACTCACCCACACACACTCACTCACTCACTCACCAACCACTCACTCACACACACACTCACTCACACACTCACACACTCACTCACCCACTCACCCAACCACTCACCCACTCACACACTCACTCACACTCACCCACACACACACTCACCCAACCACTCACTCACCCACACACTCACTCACTCACACACTCACCCACTCACTCACACACACTCACCCACCCACACATTCACCCAACCACTCACTCACCCAACCACTCACTCACCCACACACTCACCCACTCACTCACACACACTCACCCACCCACACATTCACCCAACTATTCACTCACCCAACCACTCACTCACCCACTCACTCACCCAACCACTCACCCACCCACTGACTCACACACTCACTCACCCACACACACTCACTCACTCACCCAACCACTCACTCACACACACACTCACTCACACACTCACTCACTCACCCACCACTCACACACACTCACTCAACACTCACTCACACTCACACACTCACTCACTCACCCACACACTCACTCACTCACTCACACACTCACCCACACACACACTCACCCACACACTCACCCAACCACTCACTCACCCAACCACTCACTCACTCACCCAACCACTCACTCACCTAANCACTCACCCAACCACTCACTCACTCACACACTCACTCACTCACACACTCACCCACCACTCACTCACTCACCCAACCACTCACTCACCCACCACTCACTCACACACACACCACTCACACACTCACTCACCANCCACACACTCACTCACACACACACGCAGCACTCACTCACTCACCCACACACTCACTCACTCACCCAACCACTCACTCACCCAACCAATCACTCACCCAACCACTCACTCACACACACACTCACACACACACTCACCCAACCACTCACACACTCACTCACACACACACTCACCCAACCACTCACTCACCCACTCACTCACCCAACCACTCACTCACCCACTCACCCACACACACACTCACTCACCCACTCACTCACCCAACCACTCACTAACCCACCCACTCACTCGCACACTCACTCACCCACACGCACTCACTCACCCAACCACTCACTCACACACATACTCACTCACACACTCACTCACCCACACACTCACTCACTCANACACTCACTCACTCACTCACCCACACACTTACTACACTCACACACTCACCCAACCACTCACTCACCCAACCACTCACTCACCCAACCACTCACTCACACACACACTCACTCACACACTCACCCAACCACTCACCCACTCACACACTCACTCACACTCACCCACACACACACACACTCACCCAACCACTCACTCACCCAACCACTCACTCACCCAACCACTCACTCACCCAACCACTCACTCACCCAACCGCTCACCCACACACTCACTCACCCAACCACTCACTCACCCACCCACTCACTCACACACTCACTCACCCACACACACTCACACTCACTCACCCACCACTCACTCACACACACACTCACTCACACACTCACTCACTCACCCACTCACCCAACCACTCACCCACTCACACACTCACTCACACTCACCCACACACACACTCACCCAACCACTCACTCACCCACACACTCACTCACTCACACACTCACCCACTCACTCACACACACTCACCCACCCACACATTCACCCAACCACTCACTCACCCAACCACTCACTCACCCACACACTCACCCACTCACTCACANACACACTCACCCACTCATACACTCACTCACACTCACCCACACACACACTCACCCAACCACTCACTCACCCACACACTCACTCACTCACACACTCACCCACTCACTCACACACACTCACCCACCCACACATTCACCCAACTATTCACTCACCCAACCACTCACTCACCCACACACTCACCCACTCACCCACTCACACACTCACCCACTCATACACTCACTCACACTCACCCACACACACACTCACCCAACCACTCACTCACCCACACACTCACTCACTCACACACTCACCCACTCACTCACACACACTCACCCACCCACACATTCACCCAACTATTCACTCACCCAACCACTCACTCACCCACACACTCACCCACTCACCCCTCACNCACTCACCACACACATCACTCACACACTCAACCACTCACTCACCCACCCACTCCCTCACTCACCCACACACTCACCCACTCACCCAACCACTCACTCACTCATACACTCACTCACACACACACTCACTCACACACTCACCCAACCACTCACCCACTCACACACTCACTCACACTCACCCACACACACACACACTCACCCAACCACTCACTCACCCAACCACTCACTCACCCAACCACTCACTCACCCAACCACTCACTCACCCAACCGCTCACCCACACACTCTCACCCAACCACTCACTCACCCACCCACTCACTCACACACTCACTCACCCACACACACTCACTCACTCACTCACCCAACCACTCACTCACACACACACTCACTCACACACTCACACACTCACTCACCCACTCACCCAACCACTCACCCACTCACACACTCACTCACACTCACCCACACACACACTCACCCAACCACTCACTCGCCCACACACTCACTCACTCACACACTCACCCACTCACTCACACACACTCACCCACCCACACATTCACCCAACCACTCACTCACCCAACCACTCACTCACCCACACACTCACCCACTCACTCACACACACTCACCCACCCACACATTCACCCAACTATTCACTCACCCAACCACTCACTCACCCACTCACTCACCCAACCACTCACCCACCCACTGACTCACACACTCACTCACCCACACACACTCACTCACTCACCCAACCACTCACTCACACACACACTCACTCACACACTCACTCACTCACCCACACCCCCCACACACTCACTCACTACCACTCACTCACACCACTCACCACTCACCCACACACCACTCACTCACTCACACTCACTCACTACCACTCACCCACACACTCACTCACCTCCACTCACCAAACCACTCACCCACCACCCCACCACTCACTCACCACCACTCACTCACACACTCACTCACCCAACCACTCACTCACTCACCACCCAACCACTCACTCACTCACCCAACCACTCACTCACCTAACCACTCACCCCAACCACTCACTCACTCACACACACTCACTCACTCACCACCACTCACCCACCACTCACCCACCACACCACTCACTCACTCACTCCCCAACCACTCACTCACCCAACCACTCACTCACACACACCACTCACTCACACCACTCACTCANCACTCACCCCACCACCACTCACTCACTCACCACCACTCACTCACTCACCCACACACTCACTCACTCACCCAACCACTCACTCACCCCAACCACTCACTCACCCAACCACTCACCACACACCACACACCACCCACACCACTCACCCACTCACCACACACCACTCACACTCACTCACCCAACACAACACACACTCACCCAACCACTCACTCACAACTCACTCACCCAACCACTCACTCACCCAACCACTCACTCACCCAACCAC
>WFAB01002571.1:0-33582 GCA_018977245.1 Lethenteron camtschaticum | reverse complement strand
TGAGTGAGGTGAGCGAGTGAGTGTATGAGTGAGCGAGTGAGTGAGTGAGCGAGCGATGGGTGGGTGGGTGAGTCACCCGACTCGCTGCTGTGACGGGTCTCCTGCCCCCAGGCTGCTACTCAGGTGCAGCTCCTCCAGGTTCTTGAGTGAGCGGGTGAGCGTGTGAGTGAGTGAGTGAGTGTGTGAGTGTGTGAGCGAGTGAGCGAGTGAGTGAGTGGTGAGCGAGTGAGTGTATGAGTGAGCGAGTGAGTGAGTGAGCGAGCGAGTGGGTGGGTGGTGAGGAGTCACCTGACTCGCTGCTGTGACGGGTCTCCTGCCCCCAGGCTGCTACTCAGGTGCAGCTCCTCCAGGTTCTTGAGTGAGCGGTGAGCGTGTGAGTGAGTGAGTGAGTGGTGAGTGTGTGAGCGAGTGAGCGAGTGAGTGAGTGAGCGAGTGAGTGTATGAGTGAGCGAGTGAGTGAGTGAGCGAGCGATGGGTGGGTGGGTGAGTCACCCGACTCGCTGCTGTGACGGGTCTCCTGCCCCCAGGCTGCTACTCAGGTGCAGCTCCTCCAGGTTCTTGAGTGAGCGGTGAGCGTGTGAGTGAGTGAGTGAGTGGTGAGTGTGTGAGCGAGTGAGCGAGTGAGTGAGTGAGCGAGTGAGTGTATGAGTGAGCGAGTGAGTGAGTGAGCGAGCGATGGGTGGGTGGGTGAGTCACCCGACTCGCTGCTGTGACGGGTCTCCTGCCCCCAGGCTGCTACTCAGGTGCAGCTCCTCCAGGTTCTTGAGTGAGCGGGTGAGCGTGTGAGTGAGTGAGTGTTGAGTGTGTGAGCGAGTGAGCGAGTGAGTGAGTGAGCGAGTGAGTGTATGAGTGAGCGAGTGAGTGAGTGAGCGAGCGAGTGGGTGGGTGAGGAGTCACCCGACTCGCTGCTGTGACGGGTCTCCTGCCCCCAGGCTGCTACTCAGGTGCAGCTCCTCCAGGTTCTTGAGTGAGCGGTGGAGCGTGTGAGTGAGTGAGTGAGTGTGTGAGTGTGTGAGCGANGTGAGCGAGTGAGTGAGTGAGCGAGTGAGTGTATGAGTGAGCGAGTGAGTGAGTGAGCGAGCTTGTGGGTGGGTGGGTGAGTCACCCGACTCGCTGCTGTGACGGGTCTCCTGCCCCCAGGCTGCTACTCAGTGCAGTTCCTCCAGGTTCTTGAGTGAGCGGGTGAGCGTGTGAGTGAGTGAGTGAGTGTGTGAGTGTGTGAGCGAGTGAGCGAGTGAGTGAGTGAGCGAGTGAGTGTATGAGTGAGCGAGTGAGTGAGTGAGCGAGCGAGTGGTGGGTGGGTGAGTCACCCGACTCGCTGCTGTGACGGGTCTCCTGCCCAAGGCTGCTAACTCAGGTGCAGCTCCTCCAGGTTCTTGAGTGAGCGGGTGAGCGTGTGGTGAGTGAGTGAGTGAGTGTGTGAGTGTGTGAGCGAGTGAGCGAGTGAGTGAGTGAGCGAGTGAGTGTATGAGTGAGGTGTGAGTGAGCGAGCGAGTGGTGGGTGGGTGAGTCACCCGACTCGCTGCTGTGACGGGTCTCCTGCCCCCAGGCTGCTACTCAGGTGCAGCTCCTCCAGGTTCTTGAGTGAGCGGGTGAGCGTGTGAGTGAGTGAGTGTGTGAGTGTGTGAGCGAGTGAGCGAGTGAGTGAGCGAGTGAGTGTGTGAGCGAGTGAGTGAGTGAGCGAGCGATGGGTGGGTGGGTGAGTCACCGACTCGCTGCTGTGACGGGTCTCCTGCCCCAGGCTGCTACTCAGGTGCAGCTCCTCCAGGTTCTTGAGTGAGCGCGGTGAGCGCGTGTGAGTGAGTGAGTGTGTGAGTGTGTGAGCGAGTGAGCGAGTGAGTGAGTGAGCAGTGAGTGTATGAGTGAGCGAGTGTAGTGAGTGAGCGAGCGAGTGGGTGGGTGGTGAGTCACCCGACTCGCTGCTGTGACGGGTCTCCTGCCCCCAGGCTGCTACTCAGGTGCAGCTCCTCCAGGTTCTTGAGTGAGTGGGTGAGCGAGTGAGTGGTGAGTGATGAGTGAGCGAGCGAGTGAGAAAGTGAGTGAGTGAGTGAGCGAGTGAGTGGTGAGTGTGAGCGTGAGTGAGCGAGTGAGCGAGTGAGTGAGTGAGCGAGTGAGTGAGTGAGTGAGTGAGCGAGCGAGTGGGTGGGTGAGGAGTCACCCGACTCGCTGCTGTGACGGGTCTCCTGCCCCCAGGCTGCTCGTGAGGTGCAGCTCCTCCAGGTTCTTGAGTGAGCGGGTGAGCGTGTGAGTGAGTGAGTGTGTGAGTGTGTGAGCGAGCGAGTGAGCGAGTGAGTGAGCGAGTGAGTGTATGAGTGAGTGAGTGAGCGAGCGAGTGGGTGGGTGGGTGAGGAGTCACCCGACTCGCTGCTGTGACGGGTCTCCTGCCCCCAGGCTGCTACTCAGGTGCAGTCCTCCAGGTTCTTGAGTGAGCGGGTGAGCGTGTGAGTGAGTGAGTGAGTGTGTGAGTGTGTGAGCGAGTGAGCGGAGTGAGTGAGTGAGCGATGTGAGTGTATGAGTGAGCGAGTGAGTGAGTGAGCGAGCGAGTGGGTGGGTGGGTGAGTCACCCGACTCGCTGCTGTGACGGGTCTCCTGCCCCAAGGCTGCTACTCAGGTGCAGCTCCTCCAGGTTCTTGAGTGAGCGGGTGAGCGTGTGAGTGAGTGAGTGAGTGTGTGAGTGTGTGAGCGAGTGAGCGAGTGAGTGAGTGAGCGAGTGAGTGTATGAGTGAGCGTGTGAGTGAGTGAGCGAGCGATGGGTGGGTGGGTGAGTCACCCGACTCGCTGCTGTGACGGGTCTCCTGCCCCCAGGCTGCTACTCAGGTGCAGCTCCTCCAGGTTCTTGAGTGAGCGGGTGAGCGTGTGAGTGAGTGAGTGTGTGAGTGTGTGAGCGAGTGAGCGAGTGAGTGAGCGAGTGAGTGTATGAGTGAGCGAGTGAGTGAGTGAGCGAGCGATGGGTGGGTGGGTGAGTCACCCGACTCGCTGCTGTGACGGGTCTCCTGCCCCCAGGCTGCTACTCAGGTGCAGCTCCTCCAGGTTCTTGAGTGAGCGGGTGAGCGTGTGAGTGAGTGAGTGTGTGAGTGTGTGAGCGAGTGAGCGAGTGAGTGAGTGAGCGAGTGAGTGTATGAGTGAGCGAGTGAGTGAGTGAGCGAGCGAGGGTGGTGGGTGAGTCACCCGACTCGCTGCTGTGACGGGTCTCCTGCCCCAGGCTGCTACTCAGGTGCAGCTCCTCCAGGTTCTTGAGTGAGTGGTGAGCGAGCGAGTGAGTGAGTGAGTGGGTGAGTGAGTGGGTGAGTGAGTGAGCATGAGCGAGCGAGTGAGTGAGCGTGAGCGAGTGTGGTGAGCGAGTGAGTGAGTGAGTGTGTGAGTGTGTGAGCGAGTGAGCGAGTGAGCGAGTGAGTGAGTGAGCGAGTGAGTGTATGATGAGCGAGTGATGAGTGAGCGAGCGAGTGGTGGGTGGGTGAGGAGTCACCCGACTCGCTGCTGTGACGGGTCTCCTGCCCCCAGGCTGCTCGTGAGGTGCAGCTCCTCCAGGTTCTTGAGACTCCAGACCCAGGGGGCACCTCGCTCAGCTCAGAAAACTTCAGATGCAGGACCTGGGGGGCGGGGGGGGAGGCGGAGGGGAGGGGCGGAGGGGAGGGGGGCGGAGGGGGGTGGAGGGGGGGTGGAGGTGGGGCGGAGGGGGAGGGGGGGGGAGGGCGGAGGGAGGGTGGAGGGGAGGGGTGGAGGGTCACGTGGCCACGCTCGTGACAAGGGGTCTGCTGTATAAACACCGCAAACCGTGACCTCACCGTGACCTCACCGTGACCTCACCGTGACCCCGCCGTGACCACGCCGTGACCCCGCCGTGACCCCGCCGTGACCCCGCCATGACCCCCCGTGACCTCACCGTGACCACACCGTGACCGCACCGTGACCTCACCGTGACCACACCGTGACCTCACCGTGACCACACCGTGACCCCACCGTGACCACACCGTGACCCCGCCGTCACCCCATCGTGACCACATCGTGACCGCACCGTGACCCCACCGTGACCTCCCGTGACCCCGCCGTGACCTCCCGTGACCGCACCGTCACCGCACCGTGACCTCACCGAGCGTCACACCGTGACCTCACCATGACCACACTGTGACCCCGCCGTGACCGCACCGTGACCCCACCGTGACCACGCCGTGACCGCCCCGTGACCCCACCGTGACCACACCGTGACCTCACCGTGACCACACCGTGACCACACCGTGACCTCACCATGACCGCCCCGTACGTCACCGTGACCTCGCCGTGACCCCGCCGTGACCTCACCTTGAGGCGGTCTCCGAGGAAGGCGAGGGCGGAGGGGTCGTCGCGTGGGCGTGTGGAGCAGGCTCAGCTCCCGCAAGTTCACGAGTCGCGCCACCGCCGGGGACAACACCGCCTCGCACAGCAGCTCCAGACGCAGCGACTCCAACTCCACCACCTGCTCCACCATCACCACCATCATCATCATCACCACCACCACCGCTGGGACAACACCGCCTCGCACAGCAGCTCCAGACGCAGCGACTCCAACTCCACCACCTGCTCCACCATCACCACCATCACCATCACCACCATCATCATCATCATCACCACCACCACCGCGGGACAACACCGCCTCGCAAAGCAGCTCCAGACGCAGCGACTCCAACTCCACCACCTGCTCCACCATCATCACCACCATCATCATCATCACCATCATCATCACCGTCATCATCACCATCACTCTCACCACAACGTGGCCTCGCAGAGCAGCTCCAGACGCAGCGACTCCAACTCCACCACCTGCATCATCACCATCATCATCACCATCATCATCACCACCATCATCATCATCACCATCACCCTCACCACCACCCTCACCACCACCCACCTCACCACCCCTCACCCCTCACCACCCCTCACCACCACCCTCGTCACCNTNACCACCCTCACCACCCCCACCACNCCCACACCCCCACCCCCACCACCCCCACCAACCCCCACCCCCCCACCCCCACCACCCCCACCACCCTCACCACCCCCACCACCCCACCACCCACACCACCCCCACCACCCTCACCACTACCACCCTCACCACCACCACCCTCACCACCCTCACCACCCTCACCACCCCTCACCCTCACCACCACNCACCACCCTCACCACCTCACCACCCTCACCACCACCACCACCCTCACCACCTCACCACCACCACCACCCTCACCACCCTCACCACCACCCACCACCCTCCTCACCACCACCTCACCACCCACACCACCACCCGTCCTCACCCTCACCCCCCCCCCTCACCACCCTCACCACCCTCACCACCCTCACCNCTCACCACCCTCACCTCTCCCCCCTCACCACCCTCNTCCCCACCCTCACCACCCTCACCACCCTCAGCCACCCTCACCACCCTCACCACCCTCCCCCTCACCACCACCCCCCTCACCACCACCCTCACCACCACTAAGCGNCTCACCACCCTCACCACCCTCACCACCACCTCACCACCCTCCTNATTCCACCCTCACCCTCCTCACCACCCTCTCACTACCACCCCCTCACCACCCTCACCACCCTCACCACCCTCACCACCCTCACCACCACCCTCACCACCCTCCTCACCACCTCACCCTCCTCACCACCACTCNCACTCACCCTCACCACCCCCCTCACCACCCTCACCACCCTCACCACCCTCACCACCACCCTCACCACCCCCACCCTCCCCACCCTCACCACCACCAACCTCACCACCCTCACCCCATCCTCACCACCCTCACCATCACCACCCCCACCAGTCNACCACCCTCATGCCACCCTCACCACCCTCNCCACCCACCACCCCTCTACCCCTCACCTCACCACCCTCACCACCCTCACCACCACCCTCACCACCCTCGCTAACCCCACCCTCACCACCACCCTCACCACCCCACCACCCTCACCCTCCTCACCACCACTCTCACTACCACCCTCACCACCACCCTCACCACCCTCACCACCCACCACCCTCACCACCACCCTCACCTCGAACACGCCGTCCGGCAGGCCTGCGAGCATGAAGAGGTGCAGCTCGGCACGGCCACCCTCACCACCACCACCCTCACCACCCTCACCACCCTCACCACCACCCTCACCACCCTCACCTCGAACACGCCGTCCGGCAGGCCTGCGAGCATGAAGAGGTGCAGCTCGGCACGGCCGCCCTCACCACCCTCACCACCACCCTCACCACCCTCACCACCCTCACCACCACCCTCACCCCCCCACCCTCACCACCACCCTCACCACCCTCACCACCCTCCTCACCACCCTCACCTCGAACACGCCGTCCGGCAGGCCTGCGAGCATGAAGAGGTGCAGCTCGGCACGGCCGCCGCTTGCCGAGCGGCCGATCTTCTGCCGCAGCTTGTCGGGGTCCACTCGTGGTTCAGGTTCATCTGACGCAGTTTGTTCTCACTCACCTGGGGGGGTGGGGGTGGGGGGGGTGGGGGGGGGTGGGGGGGGGTGGGGGGTGGGGGGGGGGGATGGATACATCATATGGGGCGTCGCAGCAGCTAGGAGATGTTGACTACCTCGCCTGGTCTACAGGAGGTCGTGGGTTCGATCCCGATGTTGACTACCTCGCCTGGTCTACAGGAGGTCGCGGGTTCGATCCCGATGTGACTACCTCGCCTGGTCTACAGGAGGTCGCGGGTTCGATCCCGATGTTGACTACCTCGCCTGGTCTACAGGAGGTCGCGGGTTCGATCCCGATGTTGACTACCTCGCCTGGTCTACAGGAGGTCGCGGGTTCGATCCCGATGTTGACTACCTCGCCTGGTCTACAGGAGGTCGCGGGTTCGATCCCGATGTTGACTACCTCGCCTGGTCTACAGGAGGTCGCGGGTTCGATCCCGATGTTGACTACCTCGCCTGGTCTACAGGAGGTCGCGGGTTCGATCTCGACCCTGACGACGCCTGCTGATGCTGTATAATTGGAGTTTGCGTGTCTCTCATCATCATCACGGTGGCTAGGAGATGTTGACTACGTGGTGGGGGGTGGGGGGGGGGNTGGGGTGGGGGGTGGTGGGGGGTGGTGGGGGGATGGATACATCATATGGGCGTCGCAGCAGCTATGAGATGTTAACTACCTCGCCTGGTCTACAGGAGGTCGTGGGTTCCATCCCGACCCTGATGCCTGCTGCTGCTGCTGTAGATTTGGAGTCGCGTCTCTCTCTCATCATCATCACGGTGGCTAGATGTTGACTACCTGGTGGGGGGTGGTGGTGGTGGTGGGTGGTGGTGGGGGTGGGGGGTGGTAGTGGGGGTGCATCTTGTTCTCACCTCGGACAGGAACACGGCGAAGCGTTTCGAGTACAGGGGGTCAACCTGGGACAGACGACAACAACAACAACATCAACAACAACATCAACAACAACAACAACATCAACAACATCAACATCATCAACAACAACACTCACCTACTCCCTTACTCTCTCACCTACTAATTCGCTCACACACCCACAAAGTTCTCACCCACCCGCTCACTCACTCATCCACTCACCCACCTACTCATCCACTCACCCACCTCTCCACCCGCCCATCCACTCGCCCACCCACCCACCCACCCACTCACCCACCCACCCGCCCGCCCACTCACTCGCCACCCGCCCACTCGCCCACCCGCCCACTCATCTGCCCACCCGCCCACCCACTCGCTCACCCACCCACCCCCCACCCCCCACCCACCCACTCACTCACCCACTCACCCATCCACTCACCCACCCACCCACTCACCACACAACCGCCCACCCACTCACCCAGACTCGCCCACCCACCCACTCACCCATCCACTCACCCACTCACCCACCCACCCACCTCCCCACTCACCCATCCACTCACCCACTCACCCACCCACCCATCCACTCACCCACCTCCCCACTCACCCATCCACTCACCCACTCACCCATCCACTCACCCACTCACCCACCCACCCATCCACTCACCCACCTACTCACCCATCCACTCACTCACCACACAACCACCAGCTCACTCATCCACCCACTCACCCACCCACTCACTCACCCATCCACTCACCCACCCACCGCCCACTCACTCGCCCACCGCCCACTCATCTGCCCACCCGCCCACCCACTCGCTCACACCCACCCCCCCCACCCACCCACTCACTCACCCACTCACCCATCCACTCACCAACCCACCCACTCACCACACAACCGCCCACCCACTCACCCAGACTCGCCCACCACCCACTCACCCATCACTCACCCACTCACCCACCCACCCATCCACTCACCCACCTCCCCACTCACCCATCCACTCACCCACTCACCCACCCACCCATCCACTCACCCACCTCCCCACTCACCCATCCACTCACCCACTCACCCATCCACTCACCCACTCACCCACCCACCCATCCACTCACCCACCTACTCACCCATCCACTCACTCACCACACAACCACCAGCTCACTCATCCACCCACTCACCCACCCACTCACTCACCCATCCACTCACCCACACATCCATCCACTCACCCACCCACTCATCCAACCATTCATCCACCCACACACCCGCCCGCTCACCCACCCACCCGCTCAACCGCCCACCCGCTCACCCGTCCACCCGCTCACTCGCCCACCCACCCACCCATCCACTCACCACTCACCCACCCACCCATCCACTTACCCGCCCACCCATCCACTCACCCGCCCACTCAGCCACCCACTCACCTATCCACTCACTCACCACACAACCACCAGCTCACTCATCCACCCACTCACCCACCCACTCACCCATCCACTCACTCACCCATCCACTCACCCACACATCCATCCACTCACCCACCCCCCCACCCACCCACCCCCCCCCCCACCCCCCACCCCACCTGGTCGATAAGGTGCAGCAGGAAAGCAAAGTCGTTCTTCACGTCCGGGATGTCACTGAAGGCGCTCTCCTCGCGCGCGTTCTCAAACGAGTAGCGCTTCAGAGAGCGTCCCACCACCATCCACAGCAGCGTGTACACGCACACAGCCCCGTAGAACAACAGCAGGGCCACGTACAGCAGGCACAGCACCTACACACAGCGTCACAACAACTACAACAACCACCACAACAACCACAACAACAACAACCACCACCACCATCCACAGCAGCGTGTACACGCACACAGCCCCGTAGAACAACAGCAGGCCACGTACAGCAGGCACAGCACCTACACACAGCGTCACAACAACAGCAACCACACAACAGCAGCAACAACTACTACAACAACCACCACAACAACCATACAACACCACAACAACCACACAACAACCACCACAACACCACAACAACCACCACACAACCACCACAACACCACACACACCACCACAACAACCACCACAACAACCACAACAACACCACTACCACGTACACAACAACCACCACAACAACCACAACAACCACCACTACAACCACCACACAACCACTACAAGAACCACTACACAACCACCACAACCGCATGGATGCAAACACACACAGACATACACACGCACACACACACACACGTACACACACACACACCCCTACGTACGCACACGTACACACACACGTACACACACGTACAAGACACACGTACACACACACCCCCCACGTACACACCCCCCCACACACCCCCACGTATGTACACACACACACCCCCACGTACACACGCACACCCCCACGTACACACCCCCACGTACACCCCCACACACACCCCCCACGTACACACACACACACCCCCACACCCACCCNACGTACACACCCGCACGTACACCCCCCCCACACACGTACACACCCCCACGTACACACACACACCCACCCACGTACACCCCCCCCCCCCACACACACACACACACACCCCCACGTACACACCCCACCCCCCACGTACACACCCCCACGTACACACACACACACCCCCACGTACACACCCCCCACACACACACACACACCCCCACGTACACACCCACCCCCACGTACACACCCCCCCACGTACACACCCCCACGTACACACACACACACACACACCCACCCACGTACACACCCCACCCCCACGTACACACCCCCCCACACACACCCCCACGTACACACACACACACACCCACCCACGTACACACCCACCCACCCACACACACCCCCCCACGCACGTACACACCCCCACGTACACGCGTACACACCCCCCACACCCACGCTACACACCCCCACGTACACACACACCCCCCACACCCACCCACGTACACACCCCCCGCGTACCCTGAACAGCGTCGCGAGGGGGTGAGCGCAGCGGTACACGCGGTAGCCGGTGAACTCCCGCAGGCTCACGGCGCAGTCCACGTCGAAGCGGATCCCCGTGCCGACGCCAGCGTGAGCGCCAGCGCGCCCGCCAGCAGCGCCGCACGCAGCCACGCCTGCCGTAGGTAGAGCGCGTGCACACTCTCGCTGCATTCCACGTGCGCACGGAACTTTTTGACCTTCTCGAAGAGGGCTCGTGCCTGGGGCGGGGGAGGGGAGGGAGGGAGAGAGGGGAGAAAACACAGAGACTCATAGAGATACACAGACATGCATAGAGACATATGGAGACACACAGAGACACAGAGCCACACAGAGACCCACAGAGAAACACAGAGACACACAGAGACACACAGAGACACACACAAGGGGAGACTCACACACAGCCGTGTGGATGTGAGCGGGCTACCTGCAGAGACACACAGAGACACACAGAGACTCACACGGAGACACACAGACTCACACGAGGGGAGACTCATACACACACACACGTGGCGATGTGAGCGGGCTACCTGCAGAGACACACAGTGACACACACAGACACACAAGGGAGACTCACACACACACAGCCGTGTGGATGTGAGCGGGCAACCTGCTCTCCCTCCTGTCTGAGAGACACACAAAGACACACTGAAACACACAGACACACACAAGGGGAGACTCACACACACACACAGACACACACGGAGACACACGGAGACACACACAGACTCACACAAGGGGAGACACACACACACACGTATCGATGTGAGTGGGCTACCTGCTCTCCCTCCTGTCTGAGAGACACACAGAGACACACAGAGACACACAGAGACACACACACACAGACACACACAAGGGGAGACACACACAGACACACACAAGGGAAGACACACACACACACAGACACACGTGGCGATGTGAGTGGGCTACCTGCTCTCCCTCCTGTCTGTCCAGCAGGCTGCTGCCGCCTCCTCCTCCTCCGCAGGGGAAGTCCGTCGCGTTGGGATCTCCACTCGTGGGAGACCGAGGAAGCCCGGGGTATCCAACTACTCACACGCAGAGTGAGAGATGAGAGAGATGAGTGGGTGAGAGATGAGTGGGTGGGAGATGAGTGGGTGAGAGATGAGTGGGTGAGAGAGATGAGAGAGAGAGTTGAAAGAGATGAGTGAGTCGTGGGAGAGAGTTTGAGAGAGACACATCATTATCATCACCGCCATCATCATCACCACCACCGCCACCACCACCACCGCCGCCACCACCACCACCACCACTACCATCATCACCACCATCATCACCACCATCACCATCATCACCACCATCACCCCATCACCACCACCATCACCACCATCACAACCATCACCATCACCCCCATCACCACCACCACCATCACCACCACCATCACCACCATCACCACCATCACCACCACCACCACCACCACCACCACCATCACCACCACCACCACCACCACCACCACCACCGCCGCCGCCACCACCACCACCACCACCGCCACCACCACCACCATCACCACCACCACCATCATCACCACCACCATCACCACCACCACCACCACCGCCACCACCACCACCACCACCACGCCACCACCACCATCACCACCACCACCACCACCACCACCACCGCCACCACCACCACCACCATCACCACCACCACCACCACCACCACCGCCCCCACCCCACCCCTTACTAGACGGCGTGAAGCTATCCTGGCTGAGTCGCGATGCACGATACCGCAGCACCTCCACAGACGCCACCGATCCACCACCACCACCGCCACCACCACCACCACCGCCACCACCGCCACCACCACCACCACCGCCACCACCGCCACCACGCGCCACGACGGCCTACGGAGATCGGCGGCCACCCCAGCTGCTTCCTCCCCGACGGCGGTCTCGGACAAGGCCCGAGTGGTCCACGGAGAGTCGAAACATCGCCCCAGGATGGAGACGAAATGCTCCAGCTTGGAGCTGGTGCGCGGGTAGCGCAGCCACAGGTTGGAGCAGGCGAGTAGCAGCGCCGTCTGGAGCAGGACCAGGTAGGGGAAATACTTTGCGAACCAGTGCAGGACCCGCTCGTGACAAACCGCGTCCACGTAGGAGTACTGTTGGCGGTCAAGTTCGGCGCGAACCGCTGAGCGACGGGGAGTCTGACGGGGTGGGAGGGGAGACAGGGAAGGTTGGAAGGATTGTGATTGTGGACGGGCGATTCTTTGGTTCTTTCGGTTAAAGTGACGTGTAAAGATAAAGTAATAGATGAAATCGTCATCAGGTGTGAGAAAACCACGGCAAAATGTTCTTGCTGCGGTTTTATAAAAAATAAAAATAAAATAAAAANTAAATTCTCACGACGTTTCGACTGCAACACAAGCAAATTTTCTTGCTGCGATTTTATAAATAATAAAATAAAATAAAAATAAATTCTCACGACGTTTCGATGCAACACAAGCAATCGTCCTCAGGTGTGAAAAAACCATGGCAAATTTTCTTGCTGTGATTTTATAAAATAATAAAAATAAAATAAAAATAAATTCTCACGACGTTTCGATTGCAACACAAGCAATGATCATCGGGTACGAATGAAATAGCGACAAAAATCTAACCGGAAAACTATAGACAGGCATACAAGCGGACAGATATCACCGAGATACACAGAGAGAGAGAGTAACACAGGCAGTCACGAAAGCTCTAAAATTAAGATTGTGGATGGATGCATGGATGGATAGATGGATGGGTGTAAGGATGAATGATGATGCATAGACGGATGATGATGATGACGATGACGACAACGATGATGATGACGGTGATGACGATGATGATGATGATGATGACGATGACGATGACGATGATGATGACGATAACGATGATGACGATGATGACGNTGATGATGNCGAGNTGATGATGATGATGATGATGGTNATGATGATGATGATGATGATGACGATGATGATGATGATGATGACGATGATGACGATGACGATGATGATGATGACGNTGACGATGATGACGATGATGATGACGATGACGATGATGACGATGATGATGATGATGACGATGATGACGATGATGATGATGGTGATGATGACGATGGATGATGACGATGATGATGACGACGATGACGGTGATGACGATGATGATGATGATGATGACGATGATGATGATGATGATGACGATGACGATGATGATGATGACGACGACGATGATGATGATGATGACGATGATGATGAGATGATGATGACGATGATGACGATGATGATGTGATGATGATGACGATGGTGATGATGCGATGATGATGATGCGACGTGATGACGTGATGCGTGATGACGACGACGATGACGGTGATGATGACGATGATGAGTGATGATGATGACGATGACGATGATGATGGTGACGATGAGATGACGATGATGATGACGATGATTCTCAACGCCCTCCGTCACTCACCACCACCTCCGACGATGCCTCCGACGGGGACGCCGAGGGACGCCGAGGTGGACGACTTCGGGCTCGCTGCTGCNTCCCGCGAGCGTTGACGGACGTGGCGGCGAGGACGTCGGCCCGGGACGCCAGGCAGCGTCGCCCTCAAAGTGCTTGCACGGCAAGCAGATCATCTTGTCCTGATCACCTGCAGGGCAGTGTAGTGTATAGTGTAGTGTAGTGTAGTGTAGTGTATAGTGTAGTAGTGTATAGTGTATANTGTANAGTGTATGTAGTGTGNATGTATAGTGTATAGTAGTGTGTTGTAGTGTGTAGTGTGNGTAGTGTAAGTGTGTGTATAGTGTGTAGTAGTGTAGTGTATGTAGTGTAGTGTATAGTAGTGTAGTGTAGTAGTGTGTGTATGTTAGTGTAGTGTATAGTGTAGTGTATAGTGTAGTGTATAGTGTAGTGTATAGTGTAGTGTTAGTGTAGTGTATAGTGTAGTGTATAGNAGTGTATAGTAGTGTGTAGTGTAGTGTTAAGTGTAGTGTAGTGTAGTGTATAGTAGTAGTATAGTGNAGTGTGTAAGTGTGTAGTGTATAGTGTGTAGTAGTGTAGTGTACTGTATAGTAGTGTGTAGTAGGTGTAGTGTAGTGTAGTGTGTAGTGTATAGTGTAGTGTATAGTGTAGTGTAAGTGTATAGTGTAGTGTAGTGTAGTATAGTGTAGTGTATAGTGTAGTGTATGTAGTGTATAGTGTAGTGTATAGTGTAGTGTAGTAGTGTGTATAGTGTAGTGTATAGTATAGTGTAGTGTATAGTGTAGTGTCAGTAGTGTAGTGTATAGTATAGTGTATAGTAGTGTGTAGTATAGTAGTGTAGTGTATAGTAGTGTAGTGTATAGTGTAGTGTATAGTGTAGTGTGTAGTGTATGGAGTGTGTAGTGTAGTGTGTAGTGTAGTGTAGTGTGTGTAGTGTATAGTGTAGTGTACACGTGTAGTGTGTAGTGTAGTGTATAGTTGTAATGTATAGTGTAGTAGTAGTGTATAGTGCAGTGTATAGTGCAGTGTATAGTGTAGTGTATAGTGTAGTGTATAGTGTAGTGTATAGTGTAGTGTATAGTGTAGTGTATAGTGTAGAGTATAGTGTAGTGTATAGTGTAATGTATAGTGTAGTATGTATGGCACCGTACGTAGTCAACCGTGCCAAACGGAGGCTCTTCGAGAACAACAACAACATCATCATTATCACCATGATGTTGTTGTTGTTGATGTTGTTGTTGATGTTGTTGTTGTTGTTGCGCATTGGACCTCAAAACCTCCGTGGCCGTGGCTCACCACCACCGGTGCTACGGCACCAAAATATCAACGGCAGAAGTCGACCAGTGCAAGGCAGAGGTCACAACACTGGTTTTGATTCCTTACCCGTACCCGGCCGCACCAGGGTCGCAAACGGGTACCCATTCCCTACCCGTACCCTACCCGAAATGAGTGACAAACGGCTACTCACCAGTGACTCACGGCCTACCGTACCCGTACCCGGCCGTACCCGTACCCTACCGTACCCGGTCGGGTACGGGTAGGGTACGGGTATCGGGTACCTGATTGCGACCTCTGGGATGAAGCCATGTTGCAGGCGCGGGTGGGTTGATTCTAGGAACTTGAATTGTGAGAAGAGACAAGACGTTGGGAAATGAGTGACCAACGGTGACTCACCAGTGACTCACGGCCTACCCGTACCCTACCCGAAATGAGTGACAAACGGTGACTCACCAGTGACTCACGGCCTACCCGTACCCTACCCNTACCCGTACCCTACCCGAAATGAGTGACAAACGGCTGCTCACCAGTGACTCACGGCCTACCCGTACCCTACCCGTACCCGTACCCTACCCGAAATGAGTGACAAACGGTGACTCACCAGTGACTCACGACCTACCCGTACCCGGCCGCACCAGGGTCGCAAACGGCTACCGTACCCGGCCGGGTACGAGTAGCCGGGTACCGGGTAGGGTACGGGTATCGGGTACCCGATTGCGACCTCTGGTACAAGGGCAATTCAACCGCCTGAGCATGAACAACAGCTCGGGTGGACGTCCGGGTGGACGTCCGAATGACGTCCGAGTGCGTCCACCCATGCGTCCACCCCCCACCCCACCCCCCCCACCCCTCCCCACCTGCAGTGTTCCGCCAAACACAGCGATCATCATCATGATCATGGCCGTGTAGTCCAGGAAGACATCCCACCAGGGCTTGAGAACGCGGAAACTCTGATGGGTGTCGGCAAAGAAGCGGAGGTCGGTGACGGGGATCATGTCGCCCGCTCACGGTCGTGTGGGGTAGAGCCTGGGGTTAGAGGTGCACGGAGAGATGTATCAACCACGCAAAAAAGACTTCATTACACTTTTTTGGACCATCTTATCTGACAGGCACTATTTTACATCCCCAGTTATTTTGTAACAGTACTCTCTTCATTGTTCAGCCAGCATTGGTATAAACAGGGGCATTTTCGTTCTTTAGTCTATCATGTGTATCAGGCCTCCCTCCCCTCTCTGCCCATGTGTTGAGCACTCCGTGCTGTCTTTGAGCCCGCCCCGCTCCTCTCGATACGTTTCCATTCATTGGCTACCACATTCTGATGAGCTCCCCCACCCCTCTCCTCCCCCCTTCAACTTGCTTATAAGGGATTACATCTTGAATCATTGCCTCACTTGATGCAGCTAATTCGGCTGTGACGGTCCCGCCTGATGACGGAGACTTGTGTTGCCTCCGAAACGTCGTGATTTTTTGTTTTATTTTATTTTATTTTATTAATTTTGATGTTCTTACCTACGTGACCTTAGCGAAAAAAANCCTAAGAATACGTAATCGACCAGGCTTTGCGTTAATTGCGTGTTGACCGACTCTCTGTGTTGTATTACATAACATTTCGATATTTTGCTAGGTTATTTAATGTAGTGTGATCTTTCTCCTCTAAGCCTGCTTACTTTAATACGCGTCTATTCGTACTCATTGACATGTACATTTTTTCTCTATCCCCTCCCTCTCTCTGCCTCCGCCCCCCCCCTCTGTTAATTTAAGGCCTCGCCACAGAGACGATCACCCTCTCTGTACCTGTGTCGCTCTCTCTCTGTGCATCTTGGTGATATCTGTCTGCTTATATGTCTGTCTATAGTTTTACGGTTAGATTTTTGTTGCTAATTTATTTATACCTGATGACGATGATGATTGCTTGTGTTACTCTCTCTGTGTATCTTGGTGACATCTGTCTGCTTATATGTCTGTCTATAGTTTTATGGTTAGATTTTTTTGCTAATTTATTTATACCTGATGACGATGATGATTGCTTTGTGTTGCAATCGAAACGTCGTATGCTGTTATTTAATTTATTATTTTATCTTTATACGTGACTTTACCGAAAGAACCAAAGAATAAGGGTTTTCTTCGCCGTGAAAGTTCGCACAGACAAGGAATTTACTTTGGCCGGAAGGTGCATACATTCAACATTTAGGAATCTTAAATCTTAAATGAGTGGTTTACAAGTCTAACTAATACTAAAGGTACAAGTCTAACTAATACTTTTATTATATTATTATATTATAATATTTTAGTATTTAATTTTATTATTTTGTATGTTTTATTTTTATTATTTTATTAATTCCCTTCTACGTGACTTTACCGAAAGAACCAAGAAGATGAATCCCTGCAGTCACGAAAGTTTAAATCGAAAGGTGACAGGTCCTCGAGAACAGGGAGGAGGATGAGCGGTGTTTAAAGTAGCGAGTTCATCAAATATTGATCATCAGAAGAAGTCACCCCCTGTGAGTGGCTGGATGAGATGCCATCTGTTGAGGAAGTACTGAAGGTGATCCAGTCTGAGACCAGGAAAGGCACCGGGCAGAGTGATCTCCCAAGCGAAATGCTCAGGGAGGGTGGCGTTTGTGCACAGACTGCCCTACATGACATTATAACAACAGTCTGGACCACTGGACGGGTTCCGCGGACTGGAAGGATGCCCTGGTGGTCCCCTCTTTAAGAAGGGGACCGCAGACTGTAACAACTACAGGGCAACTCACTCCTCACTGTGCCGGGAAAGGTCCTGGCAAGGATTATTCAACATCGCCTTGCTAGGCACGCTGAGGAGAGGCTTGCGGAGCCCCATGTGGTTTCAGGAAAGGGCGGTCTTGCACAGATGCCATATTTTCTGTCCGTCTGCTACAGCAGAGGTGTAGGGAATTCCAACAAGACCTGGCCTATGATACCATCAGTAGGCCTGGGCTCTGGGTTGTTCTTCGTGCTTTCGGAGTCCCTCTGCTCACGATCATTAAGGACCTTCATGATGGTGAGCGGGCCCGGGTAAAACTGGCCAGTCAGAGCCCCCTGTACACCTTGGTGCACGGGGATCCTCTGGCTCCCACATATTTAACATCTATTTGACACGTAGTTCATAGCCTCATGGCTGTACCGAGAACCATCGGTACAGATACAGAGGCTGATCGACCCAGTGCTGCAAGGGACCCCTAGTCAACCACGTAGATGCCGATCTGATTGCTACTCAGAGGAGGATGGAGGCGCTGCTGCTGAAGACCCATAGAGGTGGGCCTTACATAGCCCCACAAACTAAGCACTGCCTGGGCATCCATCGACACTCCACCCCCACACCCAAAGATGCAGTAGTGGAGAGAGTGGAGAGTTTCCCATACCTGGGCACTGTGCTCATGACTGCTCCGGGACACAAAGGCACTCCGAACAGTGAGCCATATCCTCATTGCTACGCTGTGTGGAAGCTACTCTGTCCTCACACAAGGCTTTGGGTCTTCTCGGCCACGGTCATGCCCTCCTTCCTATGCTGTGAAACGTGACCCACCCCCTAAGACCCATAGGATCCTGGCTACACAGGGAACCATGGATTGTGTAGGACTCACAAATCCTTTAAAGATCTGACACATTCCATCATTAAGTCCTTTGCAGGCAACCGTTGGCTCATGACCCGGATGCCCAGCCACTCATGCCTAAACAGCTTTTGTTCGCCATAAAGGGGCTAAACACGCGGCACTAGAGAGAGATGGAGTGATGTGGNACAGGAGACGTGGAGCTATGGACTCGTTACTACCAGCGGTGCAAGATCGGCCTCTGTGGAGGAGGCTCGTGAAGGACGCTGCTACTGGGCAGTTGGAGCAGCAGGCACTAAAACACAGAGTTGCACAGAGGGGCACAGGTGGTGCATCGACTCACCACTCACTCACTCTTAGACAGATCACACAGAGATCCACAGACTTACCACACAGAGACCCACAGACTCACACACAGAGACCCACAGACTCACACGNAGTGACCCATAGACTCACACAGAGACCCATAGACTCACACAGAGACCCACAGACTCACACACAGACCCATAGACTCACATAGAGACCCATAGACTCACATAGAGACTCAAAGGCTCACACAGAGACCCATAGGCTCACATAGAGACCCATAGACTCACCACNACAGAGACCCATAGACTCACCACACAGAGACCCATAGACTCACATAGAGACCATAGACTCACACAGAGACCCATGGATTCACACAGAGACCCGTAGACTCACCACACAGAGACCCATAGACTCACCACACGGAGACCCATAGACTCACATAGAGACTCATAGACTCACACAGAGACCCATAGACTCACACAGAGACCCATAGACTCACATAGAGACCCATAGACTCACACAGAGACCCATAGACTCACACAGAGACCCATAGACTCACATAGAGACCATAGACTCACACAGAGACCCATAGACTCACATAGAGACCCATAGACTCATACAGGGACCCATAGAGTCACATAGAGACCCATAGACTCATATAGAGACCCATAGACTCACATAGAGACCCGTAGACTCACACAGACCATAGACTCATCNCACAGAGACCCATAGACACAGAGACCCATAGACTCACACAGAGACCTATAGACTCACACAGAGACCCATAGACTCACACAGAGACCATAGACTCACACAAAGATCCATAGACTCACACAGAGATCCATAATCTCACACAGAGACCCATAGACTCACACAGAGACCCATAGACTCACACAGAGACCCACACAGAGACCCATAGACTCACCATAGACTCACACAGAGACCCATAGACTCACAGAGACCCGTAGACTCACACATAGACCCACAGACTCACACAGAGACCCATAGACTCACATAGAGACCATAGACTCACAGAGACCCGTAGACTCACACAGAGACCCGTAGACTCACACAGAGACCCTTAGACTACACAGAGACCCGTAGACTCACACAGAGACCCATAGACTCACACAGAGACCCGTAGACTCACACNGAGACCCACAGACTACACAGAGACCCATAGACTCACACAGAGACCCATAGACCACAAGAGACCCACAGACTCACAAAGACCCATAGACTCACACAGAGACCCATAGACTCACACAGAGACCCATAGACTCACATAGAGACCCATAGACTCACACAGAGACCCATAGACTCACACAGAGACCCATAGACTCACAGAGACCATAGACTCACACAGAGACCCATAGACTCACACAGAGACCATAGACTCACACAGAGACCCATAGACTCACACAGAGACCCATAGACTCACACAGAGACCATAGACTCACACAGAGACCCATAGACTCACACAGAGACCATAGACTCACACAGAGACCCGTAGACTCACACAGAGACCCGTAGACACACACAGAGACCCATAGACTCACACAGAGACCCGTAGACTCACCATAGAGACCCATAGACTCACAGAGACCCATAGACTCACACAGAGACCATAGACTCAAAGAACTCATGACTACAAGAGACCCATAGACTCACACAGAGACCCATAGACTCACACAGAGACCCATAGACTCACACAGAGACCCACTAGACTCACACGAGACCCGTAGACTCACACAGAGATAGACCCACTCTGTGCCACATGTTTTCCCAGAGACCTTCCCCCAGGACCCACAGAAACTCANCAAATCTCAAACTTGTTCCTGGGGGTCGGAGAGATACCNCTTTTCCCCTAGATGGAAATAGGTGGGCGCTCAGGTNACTTTTACGGAGTTAATAGGTTTGTACTCGCGGGAACCACTGAGGCAGACAGACACACACAGACACACACACAGACAACACACACACAGACAGACACACACAGACACACACACACACACAGACACACACACACAGACACCAGACANATNCACAGATACCCATACAACCACCATCACCCATAAACTTAAACAGTCTGTGTCTCTGACTGTCTCTCTCTGTGTCTGTCTCTCTGTGTCTACTCTCTGTCTCTCTGTGTCTGTCTGTCTCTGTCTCTGTCTCTCTGTGTCTCTGTGTGTCTGTCTCTCTGTGTCTCTCTCTGTGNCTCNGTGTCTCTCTCTATCTCCCCCTCTGTGTCTGTCTCTCTGTGTCTCTCTGNGTCTCTGTCTCTCTGTGTCTCTGTGTCTCTGTGTCTCTGTGTCTNCTCTCTGTGTCTCTGTGTCTGTCTCTGTGTCTCTGTGTCTGTCTCTCTGTGTCTCTGTCTGTGTATCTGTGTCTCTGTCTCTCTGTCTCTGTGTCTCTCTCTTTCTATGTCTCTGTCTGTGTCTTTGTGTCTCTGTCTGTTCTCTGTTTCTGTCTGTGTCTCTGTGTCTCTCTCTGTGTCTCTCTCTGTGTCTCTCTGTGTCTCTCTCTGTGTCTCTGCNTGTGTCTCTGTGTGTCTCTCTGTGTGTGTCTCTCTCTGTGTTGTCTGTGTCTCTGTCTGTGTCTCTCTCTGTGTGTGTCTCTCTCTGTCTCTGTCTCTCTGTTTCTGTCTGTGTCTCTCTCTGTGTCTCTCTCTGTCTCTCTCTCTGTGTCTCTCTCTGTGTGTGTCTCTCTCTGTGTCTCTCTCTGTCTCTCTCTCTACGTCTCTGTCTGTGTCTCTGTTCTCTGTCTGTGTCTGTCTGTCTGTATCTCTGTGTGTTCTCTCTCTCTGTGTCTCTGTCTGTGTCTCTGTGTCTCTGTGTCTCTCTGTGTCTCTCTGTGTCTCTGTCTCTCTCTCTGTGTCTCTCTGTGTCTCTGTGTCTGTGTGTCTCTGTGTCTCTCTCTGTGTCTCNTCTGTGTCTCTGTCTGTCGATCTCTTGTGTCTCTCTCTCTGTGTCTCTGTCTGTGTCTCTGTGTCTCTGTGTCTCTCTGTGTCTNTCTCTCTGTGTCTCTGTGTCTCTGTCTGTGTCTCTCTCTGTCTCGCTGTCTGTGTCTCTGTCTCTGTGTCTCTCTCTGTCTCTGTCTCTTCTCTGTCTCTGTGTCTGTGTCTCTGTGTCTCTGTGNTCTCTCTGTGTCTCTGTCTGTCTGCAGGCAGTAAATCCCTCATCTTGTGCACGATGACCCCTAGTCCGGGACGAGAGAACCACCAGCAAACATCCACAACCATAACAACCACACACACACACACAGACACACAGACACAGAGACACACACACACACACACACAGACACACACACACACACAGACACACACAGACACACACAGACACACACACACACAGACACACAANCCACACACACACAGACACACACAGACACACACAGACACACACACACAGACACACACACACACAGACACACACACACACACACAGAACACACAGACACACACAGACACACACAGTTACACACACACAGACACACACACACACAGCACACACACAGACACACACACACACAGCCACACACACACAGACACACACAGACACACACACAGACACACACACAGACACNCACAGACACACACACAGACACACACAGACACACAGACACACACACACACAACACACACACACACACACACAGACACACACATCACACACAGACACACACACACAGACACACACACAGACACACACACACACACACCAACACACACACAGACACACACAGCTTCATCTGTGTAGTGGTGGTGAGTCTATGGGTCTCTGGTGGTGGTGAGTCTATCGGGTCTCTGGTGGTGGTGAGTCTATCGGGTCTCTGGAGTGGTGAGTCTATGGGTCTCTGGTGGTGGTGAGTCTATGGGTCTCNGGTGGTGGTGAGTCTATGGGTCTCTTAGGTGGTGGTGAGTCTATCGGGTCTGGTGGTGGTGAGTCTATCGGGTCTCTGGAGTCTATGGGTCTCTGTGTGGTGAGTGAGTCTATGGGCTGAGTGTGGTGGTGGTGAGTCTATGGGTCTCTGGTGGTGAGTCTGGGCTCGTGAGTGGTGGTCATGGGTCTCTGGTGAGTCTATGGGTCTCTGGTGGTGGTGAGTCTATGGGTCTGGTGGTGGTGAGTCTATCGGGTCTGGTGGTGGTGAGTCTATGGGTCTGGTGGTGGTGAGTCTATGGGTCTCTAGGTGGTGGTGAGTCTATGGGTCTCTGGTGGTGGTGAGTCTGTGTGGTGGTGAGTCTATCGGGTCTCTGTGNGTGGTGTAGTCTATGGGTCTCTGGTGGTGGTGAGTCTATCGGGTCTCTGGTGGTGGTGAGTCTGGGTCTCTGGAGTGGTGAGTCTATGGGTCTCTGGTGGTGGTGAGTCTGGGTCTCTGGTGGTGGTGAGTCTANGGGTCTCTGGTATGAGTCTATGGGTCTCTGGTGGTGGTGAGTCTATGGGTCTCTGGTGNTGTGAGTCTATGGGCTCGTGGGTCTTGGGTCTCATGTGGTTGTCTCTGGGGTGGTAGTCTATGTTCATTGTGTGTTGGGTCTCTGTGGGTTTCTGGGTTCTGTGGGTTCTATGGGTTCTGTGGGTGTCTATGGGTCTCTGTGGAGTCTTGGTCTCTGTTGGTGGTGAGTCTATGGGTCTATGTGTGAGTCTGTTGGTCTCTGTGGGTGGTGAGTCTATGAGACTCTAGTCACCACAGAGACCCACAGACTCACGAGGTGGACCCACATGACTCACCGAGACCCACAGTGAGACCCAGACTCACGAGAGACTAAGGACCCAGACTCACCACGAGACCCACAGACTCAACGAGAGACTACCAGAGACCCACAGACTCTCTGTGAGTCTCTGTGGGTCTCTGTGCGTCTCTGTGGGTCTGTGAGTCTCTGTGGGTCTCTGTGGTCTTGTGGTTTGGAGTCTCTGTGGGTCTCTGTGGGTCTCTGTGAGTCTATGTGAGTCTCTGTGGGTCTCTGTGAGTCTTTGTGAGTCTCTGTGGGTCTATGTGGGTCTCTGTGAGTTTTTGTGAGTCTCTGTGGGTCTCTGTGCGTCTTTGTGGGTCTCTGTGAGTCTCTGTGGGTCTATGTGGGTCTCTGTATGTCTCTGTGAGTCTCTGTGGGTCTCTGTGAGTTTTTGTGAGTCTCTGTGGGTCTCTGAGTCTTTTTGGGTCTCTATGGTCTATGAGTCAATAACAAATGCAATATATACTCAGTCTGTTTGTATGTGTCTGTGTGTGTGTCCATGTGTGTCTGTGTGCAGTCTTTGAATCTGGAAGGTTTGGAATTGATGGTAAATACTCACACCGACACACACGGACACAGATACACACACAGACACAAGACAGNTAGACACAGATACACACACAGACACAACACAGACACACACATCACATAACAGACACACACACAGACACACACACAACAACAACAACCGCCATTCGCCACTAAGTGGCGGTGACGTCACCACGACGCTTGTGCCAGGCCAGTGCACCTTGAGGCACGTGAAGTGTCGAACGCCCGCTGGCAGGAGGTCACGGGGCAGACCCAGGTGCCACGGGTCGACTGACCGAGATGACCGAGATGACTGGCTGATGCACCACCTGTGCCCCCTACTGTGCCAACTTGCTGTGCTTTAGCCACCCGGCGCTCCGCTCGTTGTTGTGAGCGTCGCTCCTCCGCCCTCCGTTGTTGTTGGAGGGCGACTGCCTTCAACTGCCCAGTAGCGTCCTTCACGAGCCTCCTCCACTGAGGCCGATCTTGACACCGCTGGTACCGGTCATCGGCAAGTCCACTCAGCTCCACGTCCTCCTGTACCACTTCACTCCATCTCTTCTCTAGCCCGTGCTGCGCCCGTTTAGCCCCTCGATCCGGCGAACAAAAGCTGTTTAGGCATGCGGTGGCTGGGCATGCGGGCTACATGACCCAGCCACGCAGCCTTGCCTGCCGGAGGAGCTCACCGATGGACTTTGCCAGATCTTTCAAGGATTGTGAGCTCCTCACACAATCCAGCCTGGTTAAACCCAGGATGGATCGTAGGCAGGCCAGCCTAAATGTTTCCAACCGGCGAAGATGCTCCAAGGGGGTCCACGTTTCGCAAGCGTAGAGAAGGAGGGAATGACCGTGGCCGAGAAGACCTGAAGCTTCGTGCGGAGCGACAGACAGGTAGCTTCCACACAGCGTTACGCAACCGATAAGATATTGCCGCTCGACTGATTCAGTGAGACCTCTGCTGTTAAACTGGAGCGGTCATAAGCACACTGCCCAGGTATGGAAACTCTCCACTCTCTCCACTACTGCCCATCACCGATTGGAGTTGTGGGGTGGAGTGTCCGATGGTACAAAATACCCAGGCAGGTGCTTAGTTTTGGTGGGGCTGATGGTAAGGCCCACCTCTTAGTGGCACGCTCCAGTCTCAGCAGCAGCGTCTCCAGCTCCTCTTCTGAATGAGCAGCTATTACCAATCATCGGCATACATAACGTGGTGACCAATAGGGAGCCATCCCTTGACTGCACCGGGCATCGATCAGCCTCCNATTGTATCTGTACCAGATGGAAATTCCCCGGTACAGCTATTGAAGGCTCACGAACTACGCGGTCAAAAAGATGTTAAATAATGTGGGAGCCAGAGGACATCCCTGTCGCACCCAAGGTGAAAAGGCTCCGAAAGTTTTACCCGGGCCCGCTCACCATCATGAAGGTCCTTAATGATCGTGAGCAGAGGGTCAGGGACTCCGAAAGCACGAAGAACAACCCAGAGCCCAGGCCTACTGATGGTATCATAGGCCTTGATCAGGTCAATAAAGCAGAGATGTAGGTCTTGTAGGAATTCCCTACACCTCTGCTGAAGCAGACGGACAGAAAATATGGCATCTGTGCAGGACGCCCTTTCCTGAAACCGCATTGGGGCTCCGCAAGCCTCTCCTCAGCGTCCTAGCAAGGCGATGTTAATCCTTGCCAGGACCTTTCCCGGCACACTGAGGAGTGAGATGCCCTGTAGTTGTTACAGTCGGTACGGTCCCCCTTCTTGAAGAGGGGACCACCAGGGCATCCTTCCAATCCTGCGGAACCCGTCCAGTGGTCCAGACTGTTGTTATGATGTCATATAGGGCAGTCTGCGCACAAACGCCACCCTCCCTCAGCATTTCGCTTGGGAGATCATCTCTGCCCGGTGCCTTTCCTGGTCTCAGACTCCGGATCGCCTTCAGTACCTCAACAGCTGGCACCTCAGCCAGCCACTCACAGGGGGTGACCTCTTCCAATATTTGAGTCACCGCAGCCTCAGCAGGGTTATCCCACTCTGTGCCACGATGTTTTCCTGGCTGAGAGATTTTCCTCCCCAGGACCTCACAGAAATGCTCAGCAAATCTGCAAACTTGTTCCTGGGGTCGGAGATTGGATCACCGCTTTTTCCCCTAATGATGGTAATAGGTGTGGCGCTGCAGGTTACTTTTTTGACGGAGTTCAATAGGGATTTGTGATCGCGGGCCACTGAGGCAGACAGACACACACAGACACACACACAGACAGACACACACAGACAGACACACACAGACACACACACACACACAGACACACACACACAGACACACAGACACATACACAGATACCACCATCACAACCACCATCACCATCATCAAAACTTAAACAGTCTGTGTCTCTGACTGTCTCTCTCTGTGTCTGTGTCTTTGTCTCTCTCTGTGTCTCTCTCTGTCTCTCTGTGTCTCTGTCTCTCTCTCTCTCTCTGTGTCTCTGTCTCTCTCTGTGTCTCTCTCTGTGNCTCNGTGTCTCTCNCTGTCTCTGTGTGTCTCTCTGTCTCTGTCTCTGTCTGTCTGTGTTTGTCTCTCTGTGNCTCTGTGTCTCNGTGNCTCTCTCTCTGTGTCTCTCTGTCTGTGTCTCTGTGTCGCTCTGTGTCTCTGTCTCTGTCTCTGTCTCTCTCTGTGTCTCTGTGTCTCTCTCTTNCTATGTCTCTGTCTGTGTCTTTGTGTCTCTCTGTGTCTCTGTTTCNGTGTCTGTGTCTCTGTGTCTCTCTCTGTGTCTCTCTCTGTGTCTCTGTGTCTCTCTCTGTGTCTCTCTGTGTCTCTGTGTCTCTCTCTGTGTCTCTCTGTCTCTGTCTGTGTCTCTCTGTGTCTCTCTCTGTGTGTCTCTCTCTGTGTCTCTGTCTGTGTCTCTCTGTCTGTGTCTCTCTCTCTGTGTCTCTCTCTGTGTCTCTCTGTGTCTCTCTGTGTGTGTCTCTCTGTGTCTCTCTCTGTGTCTCTCTCTTTCTACTTCTCTGTCTGTGTCTCTGTGTCTCTCTGTGTGTCTGTGTCTCTGTTTCTCTGTATCTCTGTGTCTCTCTCTCTGTGTCTCTTGTCTCTCCCCGTGTCTCTCTCTCTCTCTGTCTCNCTCTCTGTGTCTGTCTCTGTGCGTGTGTGCTATCTCTCTGTGTCTCTCTGTCTCTGTGTCTGTGTCTCTGTTTCTGTCTGTATCTCTGTCGGTGTCNCTCTCTCTCTCTGTGTCTCTGTGTGNCTCTCTCTGTCTCTCTCACTTGTGTCTGCTCTCTGTGTGTGTGNCTCTCTCTCTGTGTCTCTCTCCTGTCTCTCTGTGTCTCTCCGTCTCTCTCTGTACTACCTGTCTCTCTCTGCTCTCTGTAGTCTCTGTGTCTCTGTGTCTCTCTCTGTGTCTCTGTCTGTCTGCAGGCAGNAAACCCTCATCTTGTGCACGATGACCCCTAGTCCGGGACGAGAGAACCACCAGCAAACATCCACAACCATACACACACACACACAGACACACAGACACAGAGACACACACACACACACACACAGAACACACACACACACAGCACACACAGNCACACACAGACACACACACACAGNCACACACACACACACACACACACAGNCACACACACACACACACACACNCATCACACATAGNCACACATCACAGACACACACACAGNCACACAGNCACAGCACACACATCACACNGACATCACAGATGGCACATCACACACACAGNCACACACACATACACACACACACACATAGAGCACACACACAGACACACACACACACACACACACACGATACACACACACACACAGNCACACACACACNCACACACATACAGNCACACACACACACAGCACACACACACAGAGAGACACACACACACAGNCACACAGACACACAGACACACACACAACCACACACATACACACACACNGACACACACACAGACACACACACAGACACACACAGCTTCATCTGTGTGGTGTGGTGTGGTGAGTCTATGGGTCTCTGTGTGGTGGTGAGTGTGGTGGTGAGTCTATCGGGTCTCTAGTGTANTGGTGAGTCTATGGGTCTCTAGTGTGTGGTGAGTCTATGGGTCTCTGTGTGGCTGGTGAGTCTATGGGTCTGTGTGNTGNTGAGTCTGTGTGGTGAGTCTGGGGTCTCTGTGTGGTTGGTGAGTCTATGGTCTCTAGTGTGTNTGAGTCTATGGTCTCNGTGTGTGGGTCTCTGAGTCTATGGGTCTCTGTGTGNTGTNAGTCTGGGTCTCNGTGTGAGTCGGTCTCTGTGTGGTGAGTCTATGGGTCTGTGTGTGGTGAGTCTGGTCTGTGTGGATGTGAGTCTGGTCTCTCACGTGTGTGTCTGGGTCTCNGTGTGTGTNATCTATGGTCTCTCTGTGTGTGTNAGTCTATGGNTCTCTGTGTGGTGAGTCTGTCTGTGTGNTGAGTCTGGNTCTCTGTGTAGTCTATGTCTGTGTGNTGNTGAGTCTGGGTCTCTGTGTGNTGGTGAGTCTATAGGTCTCTGTGTGNGTGAGTCTATGGTCTCTGTGTGTGNTGAGTCTGGGTCTCTGTGTGGATGAGTCTGGTCTCTGTGTGTCTATGGTCTCTGTGTGTGAGTCTATGGGTCTCTGTGTGAGTCTATGGTCTCTGTGTGAGTCTATGGGTCTCTATGTGAGTCTATGGTCTCTGTGTGTGGTGGAGTCTATGGGTCTGTGTGTGGTGAGTCTGTGTGTGTGAGTCTATGGTCTCTGTGTGTGNTGAGTCTATGGGTNTCTGTGTGNTGAGTCTATGGGTCTCTGTGTGTGCACAGTCTAGTGGGTCTCTGTGTGGTGNTNAGTCTATGGGTCTATGTGTGAGTCTGTTGGTCTCTGTGTGTGTGGTNGTCTATGGCTCTGTGTGGTGATAGACTCACCACCAGGACCACAGNCTCCCGTACAGAGACNCACAGACTCACCACACATGAGNCCACAGNCTCACCACACAGAGACCCACAGACTCACCACACAGAGACCACAGACTCACCACAGAGACCCACAGACTCACCCACTGTTTACAGAGACCACNGACTCACCANACAGAGTACCACGNCGTCACCACCACAGAGACCCACAGACTCACACNGNGACCCACAGACTCACCACAGAGACACAACTCACNACACACGAGACCCACAGACTCACCACAGAGACCCACAGACTCACNACAGAGACCCACAGACTCACACAGAGACCCAGACTCACCACAAGACCCACAGACTCACCCAGAGACCACANACTCACACAGAGACCCACAGACTCACCACCAAAGACCCACAGACTCACACAGAGACCCACNGACTCACCACCACCACACAGACACAGACTCACACAGAGACCCACAGACTCACCACACAGAGACCATAGACTCACCACCACCACACAGAGACCCACAGACTCACCCAGACCCAAAGACTCCACAGAGACACAGACTCACCACCACCACACAGAGACCACAGACTCACCACCACCACACAGAGACCCAGACACCACACAGAGACCACAACTCACCACCACACAGAGACCCACAGACTCACCCAGAGACCGCAGACTCACACAGAGACCCGCAGACTCACACAGGACCACAGACTCACCACCACCACACAGAGACCACAGACTCACCACCACCACACNGAGACCCACAGACTCCACACAGAGACCCACAGACTCACCCAGAGACCCACAGACTCACACACAGAGACCAACAGANTCACCACACAGAGACCACAGACTCACCACAGAGACCCGCAGACTCACCACAGAGACCCGCAGACTCACCACACAGAGACCCACAGACTCACCACACNGAGACCCACACACTCACCACCAGAACCACAGACTCACCACACAGAGACCACAGACTCACCACAGAGACCCACAGACTCACCACACAGAAACCACAGACTCACCACACAAGAGACCCACAGACCACCACAGCACACACCACAGACTCACCACACAGAGACCACAGACTCACCACACNGAGACCCACAGACTCACAGAGACCCACAGACTCACCACACAGAGACCCCAACAGACTCACCACCACACAGAGACCACAGACTCACACACAGAGACACAGACTCACCACACAGAGACCCACAGACTCACCACACAGAGACCACAGACTCACCACACAGAGACCACAGACTCACCACACAGAGACCCACAGACTCACCACAGAGACCCACAGACTCACCACACAGAGACCACAGACTCACCACAGAGACCCACAGACTCACCACCACACAGACTCACCACACAGAGACCCACAGACTCACACCACACAGAGACCCACAGACTCACCACCAGAGACCCACAGACTCACCACCACCACCACACAGAGACCACAACTCACCACACAGAGACCACAGACTCACACACAGAGACCCACAGACTCACCACAGAGACCCACAGACTCACACAGAGACCCCAGACTCACCACAGAGACCCACAGACTCACCACAGAGACCCACAGACTCACCACCACCACAGACTCACCACACAGAGACCACAGACTCACACAGAGACCCACAGACTCACCACCACACAGAGACCCGCAGACTCACCACACAGAGACCCACAGACTCACCACACAGAGACCCACAGACTCACCACACAGAGACCCACAGACTCACCACACAGAGACCACAGACTCACCACACACCACAGACTCACCACACAGAGACCCACAGACTCACCACACAGAGACCCTCACCACACAGAGACCTACAGACTCACCACACAGAGACCCACAGACTCACCACACACAGACTCACCACACAGAGACCCACAGACTCACCACACAGAGACCCACAGACTCACCACACAGAGACCCACAGACTCACCACACAGAGACCCACAGACTCACCACACAGAGACCCACAGACTCACCACACAGAGACCCATAGACTCACCACACAGAGACCCACAGACTCACCACACAGAGACCCACAGACTCACCACACAGAGACCCACAGACTCACCACACAGAGACCACAGACTCACCACACAGACACCAATAGACTCAGCATTGCCTCAGAGATGGCAGCCATCTTGGTAGGGGTTAACGGGTGGGGGGAGCCATCTTTGTAAGGGTGTGGGGCAGCCATCTTGGTAGGGGTTAACGGGTGGGGGCAGCCATCTTCGTAAGGGAGGGGATCAATGGGGGGGAGGGTAGCCATCTTGATAAGGGGTGGGTAGCCATCTTGGTAAGGGAAGGGTCTGTGTGTTGTAGGTAAAGTGTTAACCGCCATCTTCGTAGAGTGTTACTATTGAGGGATGTGGGTAGGGGGGGGGNTGACCGTCATCTTGGTGAAGACGATTGCTAAGATGGTGTCAGTCGCCAACTTTGTAAAGAGTTTAGTGTTGGGGATCGTGGCGGCCGCCATGTTGGTACGGTGGTTTCGGTGGCGGCGGCAGCCATCTTGGTGAGGGCGTTGACGGCGGCCGCCATCTTGACATATGCGTTAATGTTCTAGTGGTAACCGCCATCTTCGTAAGGGGATGCTGTGTGTGTTGGTGACGGCCGCCATCTTGGCAAGGGCATGGTCTGTGTAGGTTGGTGCCACCATCTTGGCACGGGGCGTTGTGTGTGTTGTTGACGGCCGCCATCTTGATGAGGGGCGGGTGGTGTTGTTGACGGCGCCATCTTGGCAAGGGGCGTGGTGTANGTTGGTGGAGGCCGCCATCTTGGCAAGGGGCGTTGTGTGTGTGTGTTGACGNCCGCCATCTTGGTCAGGGGCGTGGTGTGTTGTTGAGGCCGCCATCTTGGCAAGGGGCGTGGTGTGTTGTTGACTTTCGCCATCTTGGCACGGGCCATGTTGTGTTGGTGGAGGCCGCCATCTTGATAAGGGGTTTGGGTGGGTGTTGTTGACAGCCGCCATCTTGGCAAGGGCATGGTGTGTTGGTGGAGGCCGCCATCTTGGCACGGGCATGTGTGTTGGTGGCGACCGCCATCTTGGCAAGGGGCGTGTGTGTTGGTGAGGCCGCCATCTTGATAAGGGGCGGTGGTGTTGTTGACGGCCGCCATCTTGGTCAGGGGCGTGGTGTGTTGCTGGTGGCCGCCATCTTAGTAAGGGCGTGGTGTGTTGTTGAGGCCGCCATCTTGGCAAGGGCGTGGTGTGTGTTGTTGATGCAGGCCTCGGCAAGGTAAGGTAATTTAGTGATTTACCGTCTTTACCGCGTAACAGGGTCAAGGTAAAAGGGTCAAGGTAACAGGGTAAAGATGTCGACATGCCAGGGGGTAAGCTAACGGGCAAAGGGGTAAATGTATCTCGAAAGAATTACTCGCTAAACACGACGCCTTGTTTCCCGCCAAAATGCCCCGTGACGCAATCGGCGGCCGCCATTTAATTAAAAAGTTAACGGTTTTTAAAATAACTTATTTTAAAAACACACTTTTATTAAATATACTCGTAGTGGCAGAACTCCAGGAAGTGTAATCGTGGTGATTTACAGTCAATTAGAGCCAAGCCGAAACGTAACATAAAAAATGTTTAAAATATATAAAATTTATGATACAATACAGTATTATCATCACTATCATATAATATAGTATTGTCATCACTATGACACAAGTATACCAAGTTTATAGTCGATATCACAATAGGAAGCGGGTTAAACTTAAGTTACAACATTTGATGATACAACAACTACAACTACAGAGTTCAAAGAAAACGTGTAACATTTTAATAATCGAGAGTATTTTATGATTAAAGCGCTTTACCTTACAGCATTTACCATCATAAACCTTGTCTATGTGTAGTAGTACCTCAGTAATTACCATGTAATCGGGTATTGTGATGGGTGAGGTAAAGGTAGGNTAGAGTGATGGTATTTGGTACAGGTAGGTAGAGTGATGGTATTGTGGTACAGGTAGGNTAGAGTGATGGTATTGTGGTACAGGTAGAGTGATGGTATTGTGGTACAGGTAGGTAGAGTGATGGTATTGTGGTACAGGTAGAGTGATGGTATTGTGGTACAGGTAGGTAGAGTGATGGTATTGTGGTACAGGGGTAGAGTGATGGTATTGTGGTAGGTAGAGTGATGGTATTGTGGTACAGGTGGTAGAGTGATGGTATTGTGGTACAAAGGTAGAGTGATGGTATTGTGGTACAAGGTAGGTAGAGTGATGGTATTGTGGTACAGGTAGGTAGAGTGATGGTATTGTGGTACAGGTAGAGTGATGGTATTGTGGTACAGGTAGGTAGAGTGGTGGTATTGTGGTACAGGTNAGGTAGAGTGATGGTATTGTGGTACAGGTAGGTAGAGTGATGGTATTGTGGTAGGTAGGTAGAGTGATGTATTGTGGTACAGGTAGGTAGAGTGATGGTATTTGGTATAGGGTAGAGTGATGGTATT
>WFAB01002570.1:0-33610 GCA_018977245.1 Lethenteron camtschaticum | reverse complement strand
GGGTCTGGTCAGCATAGCCTCCCCTAGGCCACCTTTAGTCGGAGGACTCAGAGCCCGTAGCCCCAGTGATAGGGCACGTTAGCCCGGAGGCCATAGTGGGAGTAAAAGAGGCTTCTGTTATAAGATTTAAATAAACCGTGTTGCCTCTAAGCTACGTCTCCAGTCTCCGTGGGAACCCATACATATACACAAGAAATGCTGTTCTACACATAACGGCCATGCTCCAGTGTTTCACACAATCCACGTTTCAGTTCAACGTAATGCTGCACTACGTGCACAGGCTATGCTCCTTTACACATACTCTGTATTACACTGCACACACTTTCATGGTGCTGTACACGGTATGATGCGTTACATAGGCCATGCTCTATTATAAACTCCGTGCAAAGTATCAGTTTATACGTAGCCAATGCCACTGTACAAAGACTAAGATCTCCCTCATAGCCTTAACATATTTTTGAGGCAAGTGGTGTTAGTGAGCACCTAATGAGGACTGGCACAGTACACAGGGGAGTGGTGGCCAACACCACGCCCAGCCGCATTTGTCTCTCTCGTGGTGATGTGTACACACTGCATCAGAGTCGACCAAGGGAGGCCAGGACTGTTCAGATATTTTCCACTGTTATTGGTCACGAGCGGGACTTGAACTCAGGTCACTAGGTTAATAGTGCAGCGCGTAAACTGCTGGACCACCACTCACCACATGCCGCTGTACACACTCACACCCCGGTAACGCTGAAGCTCAGGTTGGAAAAATAAGCAATGAGAGTAAATCTCCTTTCACAGGGATTCCCATACTGCACGTTGTCTTACTACTGCACGTTCGCAATTGTTAAAATGGGAGAAATTGCGCTGATGGTCCATACTCGTGACAAAACCACTTTTAATTTCCTGTGTCACATCGTGACGAAACTACTTTACATTTTCTGCGTCACATATAGCTTGGTATATTAAACTTAACACAACCTCACTCTCAGTTGCTGATTTACGTTATTGTGTAGGTCAGATTGATGGCATATACAAATCTGTTTCAGTTGAGGAAAGTCAACAATGATGAAAGCAAAGTTATCAATGAATATTGAGCATTGATCCACTTGGTGACTTAAAATTATGAAGATGGGGGTGCAAAGAGTGTTATTTTAGCTTTGAAGTAGATTACCCCTTGCGTTGCCATAGCAACCCTCAAATGCCAAAGGTCAATCTATCGGTTTAATTGCCCTGTGACCTTCCACTGGTCCTTCTGATTAAACTAGATTTAATTTGTCAGTATTTGCTTGTGTCTGCGAATAACCTCCCAAAGCTTTTTTATAAGTCGTATATTTTATGGATTTTATGGACATGCAAAAGCACATTTGTGAGATTTTAAAAACATTGCTTCTATCACATTGCCTTGGAACTGGCACAAACGCCCACACTAGTTCGCCACAAAAAAANCAATGGGCAATGCACCTGAGCCTCAACTGCCAGCCTCACTTTGTATGTATTACTGTTGTGATGCCACCGCCGCGAAGCCACTCGGGGCGCCCCATCTACGACCTCGCCACCACCAAGCGACGGGGCCGACTCCGCTTCCCCTCACCGCCCCCACATAAACACACCCTCACACATTTCCCCCCATAGAGCTCCGAGGGGAGGTCACCTGGCCAACAGGTTTTCACCTGGAAGCCCTCATACGGATAATCTTCACGGTTTCCTGCTGCCAAGGAATTGGCGATCTCCCCTGATGCTAATTCGCACCGCGGCACTGTGACCTGGGTTGAGATTACATGTGTAACGGGTTGGAGACACTTTAGAGGTAACTTCTTTATTACAATACAACACTCCAACAGTCCTGATACTCTGTTACAGCCTAGGTAGACAGCCTAGGTGCACAGCCTAGATACTCTCTCTGGCTACGCTCTGGAACTCGCCCTCACAAGGTCGTAGAGTCGGGAGTTCCAGAGTCCCACCACTCGCTCTCACAACATCCCAGGGTCTTCAGATGGCTGGTCGTGGGTCTTGAGCTACGACGGCCCTGATCGTCCAGGGAGCTCCCCTTTTATGCCCAGTCCCCAACGAGGGTGGGGCCGTGTGCGCCCCCAGATATCCCACAGAGCACACACAGCCCCCCCTTTGGCGGCGCCAAGGGGATTAAGCGCCTGGGAACCCAACGCCTGACGCCAAGAGGCTTAAGCGTCTGACCCGCCTGGGAACCCACGCCTGGCGCCAAGAGGCTTAAGCGCCTGGCCCCCAGCAGCCCCTCCCTTCTTATGTCACTACATTACCCCCTCTACGTGCCTCCAGCCGACCCGGCTGTCAAAAAAAATACAATTGTACAATAAATTATTTGTTACCCATCAGAATGAGTGTGTGACAAATCAAGAAAAAAAATGAGAAGAAAGCGCCTCTCCCCCTCCTGTGGTCACGCGTATATAAAAAAAACTCCAGGCCACCGATGCAGAACAACACTGTATAAACACATATGCAGGATGAACGCACGCCCCAATCGCCCACTATACATGATGGTAAGGTGAGTGGCGTCGCGTTGGGACGAGAGTTCGTGGGCGGGGGTCATGAAAATCGTTTGAGTTTTGAGCGAGTCCGAGTGGCAGGTCCATCGGTCGACGGAGGCGGGAGGGGACCGACGACCCGCTGTTGCGCTTGTGTCCTGGGTCGCTGATCCGCGGGCAAGCTTGTTCCCGCTGGGTCGGCCGTGGCGGTTTCATTCCAAGGCACCTGAGGGCGGGACAGCGGGACCTGCCCGAGAGTTAGAAGCAGCATCATCGCGGCGCGGCTAGTCAGACATGTCACGCTCTCGGCCCCGGAGAAGTGAAGGAGGTGTGTAGGGTTGAATGTAAGGTTTTAGACGTGACGGTGCATGAACCAACGTCGCTTGCCATGCTGGATCCTGACACACTGCGGGCGGAAACGCGAATAATAACAACCGGGCCTCTCCAAGGCTTAAGCAGTTTTGAGAAGTAGCCAATGGTACCTGCGGGCAGTGGAGCCAGGCGCGGTCCCCTTCTACCCAAACGTGGCGGGACGTGCGGAGATTCCGCAACCGCTGTTGGCAAGCTGACGGGCTTCTGAGTTATTTTNAGCAGCCTCCCGGGCATCCACGAGACGACGCACATTAGCACGGATGTGGTCGGCAATCTTAGCCTTAGGTGCGGGCTGTTTAATGTGCAATTGTACGTCGATTGGGGGGCAAACCTCCCTACCATACATAAGATAGAATGGCGAGTACCCCGTGGCAGCATGGGGCGCCATTCTATAGGCGGCCAAGACACCAGGTATGTGGAGATCCCAATCAGTCTGTGACTCAGACACCTAGTGGCTTAGCATGGAGGAAGTGTCCTATGTAATCGCTCGACCATACCGTCAGTCTGGGGGTGATATGGCGAGGTGCGAATTTTGTGTGTCTAGCAGGTTGCACACATCCCGCAACAGGGTGGAAGAGAAATTTTTCCCTTGGTCGGTCAGCAGGCGTTCGGGAGCACCCTTATCCAGGACGTAGCCAAAAGGCCTCCGTAATGGCTGCTGCAGACTGGTTGGGGAGTGGCCAGGCCATGGCCCATCGGGTAAAATATTAGACCCAACCAAAAGTACTTACTACCCCGAGGAGTAGCGGGAAACGGACCCAAAATATCCAATGCGACGATCTCATTGACCCGGGAAACCTTAATGGATTGGAGCGGCGGGCAGGACGGCTAGCAGGTGGTTTCCGCCGTGCACATTCTGTGCAACCTTGCACAAGGTCAGCCACATCGTTTGCCATGCCGGCCAGAAAAATTCCAATTGGATTTTAGCTAGTGTTTCTGAACACCCAAGTGCAAGAGGCGACTGTGGGTTTCCCACACAAGTCGCCCCGCAGGGAGGTGGGCACCACCAACGTGTGGGATTGGGACCCCCATCCCAATGCATGAGGACGCCTTCCCTGTGACCCTCGGCATCCCTAGCGCGGCGTCTCAATTTGAGGAGGGAGTCGTCTTCCATCTGAAGACGTCCCCAGTCGTCCAACCCGAGGCCCAGCAATGCGTCCTGCGGAACTTGCGTGGAGGGAGCCCCGTGGTCCCCGACCCATCCCGGCCGCGGCCGCAAGGGATGGGGCGGTACCCCGTCAGGCTGCCTACAACGCCCCGCACCCAAAAAACAAGCACAGCGCCCATTGTTCGGCAGTCGCGACAACCCGTCGGCGTTCCCGTGTTGAATCCCCTTGCGGTAAATGACAGTGAACGCAAAGTCCTGGAGGATCTCGAACCAACGAGAGAGCTGTCCAGATGGTTGGTCCACTCGCAAGGCGTATTGTAGCTCCCGTGGTCGGAGATCGTACTGTGAAATGCCTGCCATACACGTATGGCCTGTACTGTTCTTCTTGGTTCTTTCGGTAAAGTCACGTAGAAGAAGTAATAACATAATAAAATAAAACAAATAAAACAATTCTCACGACGCCACAAGCAAGCAGCCGTCCTCAGGTGAAGAATGAGACAATGCCAAGCTAGGAGCTTATATATTTTATTATGTTTTATTTTATTATGTTTACTTCCCTTCTACGTGACTTTACCGCAAGAAGATGAATCCTGCAGTCAAAAGCTTTAAATCGAAATTTGGCCTGTACTGCTTTATGAAAAAAACGATAGCAAGCAATTCGCGGCGCGTCACGCAGTAACGTTGCTCGCGGGCGACAGCACCTGCTGCCATAGGCGACAACGCGCTCCACTCCATTGACAATTTGCGACAGCACCCCTCCAATTCCGGTGTTGCTGGCGTCTGTATCCAGAATGAACGGAGTGGTAAAATCTGGATAAGACAGGGTAGGAGCATCGACCAGTGCTTTTCAGACGGCATTGAACGATGCCTGTTCTAACTCTCCCCAACAGAATTTTACCCCTTTGGCCGTTAATGCGTGGAGGGGCTTCGCGATGGATGCGAATCCCGCAACAAATCGTCGATAATATGAGGCGAAGCCGATAAAACTCCGCACCTCCCAACAGAGGTAGGAGTTGGCCATGAGCGCACGCAATTTGTCTTTTTGGGGTCCGTGGCAATTCCTGAGTGGCTGACAATATGGCCCAAGTAACGAACCGAATCCCTCATGAGGTGGCACTTTTGCGGTTGAATTTGAGGTTAGCCGCTTGCATTTTAAGGAAAACTGCCTTCAATCGCGTGAGGTGTTCATCAAAAGTTTTGCTGAATACGATTACATCGTCGAGGTAGATTAGGCAAGAATCCACTGGAGCCCAGCGAGGACCAGCTCATCAGGCGCTGGAACGTCGCCGGGGCCGAGTGAAGACCCATGGGAAGTCTGTTGAATTGGAAGAGTCCTGCGGCGTGCGAAAGGCCGTCTTTGGTTTGGATGCGTCATCAAGGGTAGCTGCCAAAACCCGAGAGAGATCCAAGGTGGAGAAGTAGTGCGCACCTGCTAAGGCATCGAGCGACTCGTCCATCCTGGGAAGCGGTAGGCGTCGGCCACAGAAATCTTATTAAGTTTCCTGAAGTCAACACAAAAGCGGAGGCTCCCGTCGTGCTTCTTAACAAGAACGATCAGCGCCCCCATGGGCTATTTGAAGGCGCAATGACATCGGCCGCCAACATATCGTTGACGGCCACCCGTACATGTTCCTTTCGGCCGGGCTCAACCGGAATGGGTTTTGACGAATTGGAGCGGCATCACCCGTGTCGATGTGGTGGCTTAGCAATTTAGTGCAGCAAATGTCGAATTTGCTTTGACTGAAAACGTCGGCGAAATCGCTCAGCAGCGTGCGTAATTTAGCATGCTGTAATGGTGACAAATCGGCAGAAGTGGAGCAAAGCGCGTCGAGCCATCCTGTGTCAGGACCTGGCTTGGCAACGGAAGAGGACTCGCCCCCTACGTGACCCACAATCACATCTTCTGGCGGGGCTGGCGTCGCGTGAGCAAGCACCATTCCTGACAGATAACGGCCGTTTCCAATCCCGCGTTAAGGATCTGGATAAAGGTCGTGGTCGCTTCGCACGAGCGTTTGTGCACACACGAGGGCCGACACCCGCTCAGCTGAATGCGAAAGCCCGATCACAGCACCCCCATGAACGCGTCGTAGTCAAGGGGTTTACGAACCGGAGGGGAACTAACATCTGAGAGCCAGGAGGAATGTGAATTGTGCAGGCCGCCAACGCCTGCACCGTCGTAGATGCGGAGTGCAACCGAGTGGTGTGGGTAGGAAGGCCATGCGTCGGCCGGAGGGGAGCTCAATACACCCTTTGTTAATGAGAATTTTAATGGGCATCTTCCCCAAGAAATCTGTTCCGAGGACGCACGGAATGGCGAGGGTTGATGAGACCAAAATGGGCCCAACTAATTGGACGTCAGCAATGCGGATCTGAGCATTGATCCGTCCGGTGATGCCAACGAACCCCATTTGCGGCATAGCATGGCACATCAACTGGCTGCAAGGGACGGCATGTATCGGGCAGAATATTATAAATTATGTCTGAAATAATGGTCGCCGACGCACCCGTATCGATCAACATACGAACATCAACGCCCTCGATGGAACCCACTACGGCAGAGGACCCTGCCGCCGCGGCAACGACCCTATGGGCCAACTCGGACCATTGACCTGGCCCGAGCGCCCGGTTGTTCAATGATGGGCCCGAATCCCCTCCTCCGAAGCATGACCCCCTGTGTGGTGTGAGGGTGCGTGCTTGTTGTAAGTGGGGGCCGAGAGTGCGAGGTGTCGTGACTCACCTGGGTATGCCGAGGATACGGTGGTGGCCGAGGCGCCGGAGGTCCTGAAGTCCGGCGTCGGGGACCCGGCAGCCGGACGCCACATGGCCCGAAGGCCACAGTTATGGCAGACGATGGACGCCCCGTCCTGGCGCGAGGTTGGCCGGTCCCGCTGGTGGTGATCTCGCTGGATCGCCAGTTGGACGATCCGCGACTTTCTGTTGCCGCGAAGGCCTGATGAGGTGGGCCTGCGCAGGCGGCGATGGTCGTGTCCTCATCGCAATGTAGGTGTGCTTGGATGCACCTGGCAGCACGTAGCGACGTGAAGTCGTCGTCGTCGCGGCTGTCGGCATGGCAACTCGAAGCTGGCGGGCCAAGCTCATGAGCTTCTGCAGCACGAGTGACTCCACAGCGTCTTCATCCATGCGAGGGTAGGCAACCCGCGCCATGGCCAGCAGCGCGCTGTGGTACCCATCGCCGACTCGAGGCCTTCTTCTCCTCGCATCGAAGCGGTGACGTGCTTGGACGGGGGTCCATAAATCAGCCGCATCTGATGAAGGGCATCCGTGAGCGTGGCACGTTTCGCTCGTGGCACAGCAGAAGTGCTGCGAGGGCGTCGTCGTCGAGCATGGCCGGGAGGCCCTGGAGCGCTTCATACTCCGACCAGCCGGACGTCTCTATAAGATAGACGAACCGGCGTTCGAACGCTGCCCACTCACCCCCTCTGAAGAAAATGCCTTGAGTTCCAGCAGGCGTTGCTGGACGTGAGCCCCGCGCTCGTTGCCTGGCAACCCGGCTGAAGCTGGCTTCGCATTCGCAGCGCTGTCACTCGGCGTGAGGGACGCAGCGTGATGACGCGTTGCTAGGTTGCAGACAGCTGTCACCTGGCGGTGAGGGACGCAGCGCTGATGACGCGGCGTTGTTTGGCTGCAAACAGCTGTCACCCGGCGGTGAGGGACGCAGCGCTGATGACGCGGCGTCGTTTGGTTGGCCGACGCTGGGCCCGGAAGTGACGTCGCTCCCAGCGGTCATTGCTCCCCCGCAAAGTGACACACACCCGGATGTATTTGCGGGGAACGGCTGCCATCTTTGTGTTGGAGCCGGCGGAATGGCGCGGCCGCTGCGCCGCCTCTCTCCCTCCTGTCTCCGCCTGTGAGCGACGCATGTGTCCAGGATGGAGACGGTGGCGTGGAGCAGCTCGGTGAGGCGAAGCAGCGTTTCCTCCATTGCTGCTCCCGACGCTGGAGGAGGATCGGCAGGTGTGGTGGACACTGCTCAGCCGGCGGTGCGGCGTCGTTGTCGGCCCAGTTGGCTGCCCCGTCGCCGCTTGCTCCTCAACATCGCCGTCAGGACTGAAGGTACGTGGCTTACTTCTTGTCTCCATTTCCACTTCTGACGCCAAATGTAACGGGTTCCGGAGACACTTGTAGAGGTAACTTCTTTATTACAATACAACACTCCAACAGTCCTGATACTCTGTTACAGCCTAGGTACACAGCCTAGGTACACAGCCTAGATACTCTCTCTGGCTACGCTCTGGAACTCGCCCTCACAAGGTCGTAGAGTCGGGAGTTCCAGAGTCCCACCACTCGCTCTCACAACATCCAGGGTCTTCAGATGGCTGGTCGTGGGTCTTGGTCTTGAGCTACGACGGCCCTGATGTCCAGGGAGCTCCCCTTTTATGCCCAGTCCCCAACGAGGTGGGGCCGTGTGCGCCCCAGATATCCCACAGAGCACACACAGCCCCCCCCTTTGGCGGCGCCAAGGGGATTAAGCGCCTGGGAACCCAACGCCTGACGCCAAGAGGCTTAAGCGTCTGACCCGCCTGGGAACCCACGCCTGGCGCCAAGAGGCTTAAGCGCCTGGCCCACCCAGGGTCCCAGAGCCCCCAGCAGCCCCTCCCTTCTTATGTCACTACACATGGTCACGGCGGGGGCTATCCAGCCACCATGGTTAAAACGCACCCCACACACGGCTCGGCAGGCAGGGGGGGGGNCGCAGCCACGAACGAAGGGAGAAACCAGGGTGGGCGGCTGATTAGCATAGCAATGTGCTCGTGGACCGCGCCGCGCAGCAGCCAGCGGGGCCCTTTGTTACGGAAACCGCGGCTGATTAGCATAGCAAAGGCACTCGTGGACCGCCGCCCGCGCCGCAGCCAGTGGCGGGCCCTTTGTTATGGAAACCGGGCGGCGGACGCGATGCAAGCGCGAGTAACGGCTGAGCAAGCACAGCGATCTGATTGGCCGAGAAACCCTCAGCGGCGGCTTTCTTTGATGTGGGTTAGCCATAAAAGGGGGGGCGCAGAAAGGTAGAAACTCTCTTGCTCCTAAAGTCAGCCCTCGGGACAGTCTCCAGTTCGCCACTCGAGCGTCCGTGTGACGCGTCGAGGTGAGCAGAGAGGAGAGCCCGCTGGAATGCCATACGCATCGAACTGTGAGTAAGAATAAGAGGGAAAGAGAGTAGTGAGATTTAGTCTAAAAACAGAGTATTGAGATTTGGTCTAAAAACCAAAGCAGCTTAGATCGTATCAAACTAGATAAATCGGGTACAGACCATCGGGAAATAGTGTGGGCCTGCCTCGCCGATTCCTACTGACTCAACAGTGGCTCACAGTCGGCCGGTAATAAATAGTTAATAACTAACCACAGTCTCGTGTGGATTCTACGAGTGTGGTGAAAGCGCGTGGTGCTGTGTGTCTACACTCGTAACGTGGGTGGTCGGTGTTTTTGCGGGTGCGCGCTCCGTTCCGTCGCTGTGGAGACTCGTGCTGCGTGAGGGCTCACACCCACCGTAAACACCTGTTCCACGGCCCCTTTAAACGAGCGTTGTCCCCGCTCACGGCGCCGCGCATGTGCGAGCAACGCCACTGCCCTCTGACCTCCGACCCCAGCTACCATGCCATTTCTGGAGCGTGCACGAGTTGAGCAGTAGTGCGGGTAGTTATTACCAATGTTGAGGGAAGCACGCGGAGGTGTTTGAATGAACAAGGTGACAGGGGGCCAGCCGAGAGTTATGTCTCACAGAGAGGAATGGGGGGCAGTAGCCCAACACTGTTATTTACTTTTACATTTTACAATTGATCGACCCTTTCCTGTAATCCATTAAAGCTGACTGCGGTTAATCATCTAATTGCAGATCATGAATGACCGCGTGTAGCAGGTGGGGGAGGGTGGAATGAGGCAGTTGTCGACGGATGGCTGCTAAACACTACTGCCTTACAAAATGAAATGTTTCATTTCGTACAGACGTACAAAATTACCCTCATATTTGTATCTCCAAATAAAAAATAAATGTCTTATCACAAGCCATCAGCTGCACAGCCTTCTGGGAAGTACATACTTTCAGCAGCATTGTTTCAAGACAAGAAAACTCCAGACTGGTTTTAATATTCAGTGACTCATCATCAGTCGCACTTGCTTGAATCACCTCTATTTACGTTATGGGGTCTAGTTTGATGCAAAGTTACATAATACATAACGTTTTAGATTGGGATGAGTTCTGTTGATGAGCGCCTGTTTAGGTTCGAGCAACATACGAGAGAGTTATGTGGTCAGCACAACATCCAACCGCATGTCTCTTGAGTGTTCACACACTGAAAATACTCAAGAAACGTTCGGACACCAGATGACACAAATATAAAAAAGGCTCAACACATTTGTCAATAATACTGCCTTAAAAAGAAAAAGGATGTAATTGGCAGCGTTTTGGGCAATGGTCCATTTCCAGAGAGGCAGAGTGCAATGTCAGCTCTGGCCGAGAATCAAACTGGGTCTCTAGGTTTGTAGCGCAGCACGGTAACCACTACACTACCGCCCCCGCCAGATACAGACACACACCAGGGGTGGGTCGCCACAATCCACCGTGCCCGGATGAATATTTAAAAGCTCACACGCATGCTATAATGATGCCACTCAAAGAAGCAGGGCGCTGACATTTGCAAAAAGACGCCAGTTCGGGCCCAAGTCACCAATTTGCCAAATGGGGGAATTTGCTGTTTTATTTTTGCAATGTGCCGGCCCTTTTTTAAAATATGGTTTTAAAATGTGAGTGTTTGTATTCAAGCTGCTGAGAGGCACTGTGGCAGAACGCTTTCGCATGCAGAAACATGCGAGTTCAATTCTGGTTAGACAACGACCCATCCCATCGCAATCATCGAGAAACGATTTTCTTCGGAATTAAACATTTCCCAACGGCGATGGGATTGTACTCGTTTCCATCAGCGTCTGAGAATATCGATGGACATTGCACATTCCTGCGCCGATACCAGTCCCTCCATAGGGCTTTTGCTCTTGACTTCTGATACATTTTTTGAATCGAGATTGAAAACTCAATCTAGATGCGATTAGTTTGTTGTCCTTCCCCGCACCTCCGAATACCATGGTCGGATATGTACGGTGCGAAAGAAGTTCAACAAACATTCATAAAGCGGTGCGTATTTTATGAACCTCGAAACAATAATGGCCGAGTCGACCCCCCGAGCGACATTTTAATTTGGGACTCTTCACTTTGCTCGTCGATCTCTTTGCCGCAACGCCGCGCAAAACGATGTTTATATATATTCGAGTGTTATTATGCTATCCAGTTTGTTTACTTTAACGCAAAAGTTCTGAATTAAAACAATAACTTTGCTTGCATAACAAATTAGCAAATGTGAATGTAATTCTTTTTCAAACTAAAATTCAGGCAAGCATAGCGATATTTACGTATAAAAAAACATGTATAATTAATTGTATTACCATAGCTTAAACCTATTGTTGTCTGCAATTTTTTCACCTTAATTAAAATGTGTACTGACATTTTAGCGCATTAATAGTCTGATTTGTCAGTATATCAGTTGTCCCACGGATAGCCTTGCAATGTGGACTCGTCACTCCGAGTGCCGTGCCACCAGTGGAGATGAGCTCTGCCCGATGCTCGATAAGAGTGAGCATGAAGACACTGGCATTATTTATAGAAATCATTACTTTTTTCAGACATTGAAAAAAAAATGTTTTACTATTTAAAAAAATTTTCATTATACCAGGTAAGGCCTATTGAGCTATTAGCTCTTATTTAGAAGTGACCTGGCCACAAATTATAGCCCAATGAAGTAGCTTATCGAGTGGAAATGTATAGCAAATACTTTAAATGCATGTTTTTAAATGTGGAGGGACCCGGAGGAAAAAATACATGCGACCATGGGAAGACATGCAAACTCCAATATACAAGCATCAGGGTCTGGATCGAACCCACAGCCTCTTGTATACTAGGCGAGGTATTTAACATCTTTACCTCCCGATTTCGTAACTTCATCATACTCTGGATCTTTCGGTAAAGTTACGTTGGTATAAANTAAAATAAATCACGATGTTTCGGGCGCAACACAAGCGTCCGTCATCAGGTGGGAAAGCATGGTCTGCTGCTGAGGCAGACTGTTGTAAAAGGTTTGCAATGGTGGAGCCCAAGGGTCATAAATAAGTGGTCGGGGCTAGTGATGTTAATGTGAAAAATTAGCATGTAACTGTGAGATAGAAGAGCGGCCTCCTCGACGATGGCACGAAATTGATTTTCTAAGACGGAGGTACTCTGCAAATCTACCGGCGACCTTCAGAGATTTGTTCATGAAGCCATCCAAATATATAAACACAGACACACCTTCAACCGAGAGGATGGGTACAAACTGAGCAATCATTGGAAGAACGTTTTAACTAGGTAAAGTCTTAACTGACTGTGATGTTTTCATCCTACTTGCCTATGTCATCTGTTATTTCCAGCCCCCTCATACCGCCCCTGCCCCCCCCCGATCCCCCACCATCGTGACCCCCTCGTGACCACCCCCCCTCGCGACCACCCTTACCCCCATTGCTCCCCATGTTCCCATTGCCCCCTTACCCCCCCCCCCCCCCTCGTGACCCCCTTGCCCCCTGCCTCTTCCCCTCACAACCCCCATGCCCCCCAGCCCCCCTCGTGACTCCCACCATGCCCCCCGCGAACCCCCATTCCCCTCCTGCCCCCTCGTGACCCCATGACCCCGCGCGCCCCTCACAACTCCCCCCATGCCCCCCCTCACGACCCCCTCATGCCCCCCCTGCCCCTTGCCTTCGTGACCCCCATGCCCCCTGCCACCCTGCGCCCCCCTCGTGACCCCCCATGCCACCCCGCCACCCTCTCGCGACTCCCCCTTGCCACCATCATGCTCCCCTAAATCTCCCATGCCCCCTACCCTCCCCACGCGACACCCCTGACCCTGTCCCTTCCCCCTCACAACTCCAACCATGCCCCCCATGCCCTTCCCTCACGACTCCCTCCCCATTCCCCCAACCCCCCCCCNTCGTGACTCCCACCATGCCCCCTTCGTGACCCACCCATGCCCCTCCTGCCCTCCTCGTGACCCCCATGCCCCCCTGCCCCCACCCGCGACCCCCAATGCCCCCCTCGAGACCCCCCTTCCTGCCGCTCCCTGCAACCTTCCTGACCCCTCTCGTGATCCCCCCCCCATGTCCCCGCCCTCCCCGCCCTCACCATCGTGACCCCCCTTTTGCTCCCCATGCCCCCCTGACCGGCCGTCGCGACCCCCCCCTTCCTGGCTTCCACCTCCCATGCCCCTCCCCTCGCGACCCCCCCACCCCCATGCCCCACCCCCCTCCCCCACTGCTACTTCCGCTTAGGCCGGGGCCAAGTGGAGGCGGCTGCGCGCTGTGGATTGTGGGTGGCGAGCGGCTGATTTGGATTCCCGCTCACGGCCACCGTCAGTGGCTCGCGAAAGCTTCTGAAGCGGCGGCTCGCTGGGCCTCCTCTACGTTGACTCAACCTGAAGGTGAGAACCTCGCGCGGTGTGTACACATCAGCAGTGGCGGCGGCGGTGGGGGAGACAGAGGAGGAGCCTGGCCCACAGCCGTCACGTTCTGCTGAGTTCACGGCGCTGCTTCAAGCAGAGCTCGGCCCTGCTGCTGCTGCTGAGAGGCACTCCCAGACGGCCGTGTGGCTGATGGGAATTACTGTTGAGGTTAAATTATAGTTGTGTAATGGGTTCAATTTAGGCGCACACACTTCTTGGGAGGCAACACTCATTTATTAATTAACACAACGTTTACTCAACAGTTACTCTTACTCTACACATAGGGTGGTGACCACCGACCTACACTAGCTAACACACAATTGTATTTTAGCCGCTCCAGCGTGACCCAGCCAGGTGGTTGCTGGCAGTCCGCTCACTGTAGGTCTTCTCTTCTGGCATCTTCACGAGGTGTCTTCATTCTTCTCAGGAACAGCCCTGCTCTGCCTTCCCACCACGCTTATATCTCGTCTCTCTGGCGTGGCCGGCTCCGCCCAGGCCACGCCTCCCTTCCCAGGCCACGCCTCACTTCCCAGGCCACGCCTCACTTCCCCCACCTCTGGGAAGGTCCGGATCCCTCCAGCACGTGACCCCCCAGGCACCCCTTGGGGCCCCAGCCCTCGTACGGGCCAACACAGTAGTGACCGTTCTGTCACTACAGTTGTGGTTATGGTTATAGTTGTTGGTCATGGTTATTGTTGTGATTATAATTGTTTGGTTATTGTGGTGGTTGTGCAGGTGGTGGCACACGAGTTAACCCATGGCACCTGAGTCTGGCCCGTGACCTCCTCCTGCACTTAGCCTGGCACAGCCGTCAAACCATGGCACATGGGTTATTGTGGTGACGTCACCGCACGTAGTGGTGAATGGCGACTGTTGATGTGTGTGGGCTGATGTGTGAGTATGATTGTGAGCAGTGGCGGCTCCTGCAAAATCTCTCAGGGGGGGCAAATGTCTGGATGATTAAGGTCCACCCATGCAATGAATAAATTAACAGCTTAAGCATGTAAAGGCAACTTCACTTCTTTAATATTAATGAAAAATAAAGTGACTCTTACATCTTGTTTGTTTATATACTCACTATTAAAACAAACCACTCAAGTTTATTTTATTAAAGATTCCACTAGGTAGCGATAAATTATATTGTTGGATGAAACGTGCTTACGTATGATGACGTAAGCACGTATGATGACATAAGCACGTTGGGGCTTGCCCTCCCGGAGCCATAGAGAATGCATTGGAGCGCCCCGTTCGAAAAAAACATCTTTCAATGTAAGTCTATGGGCCACTCGGGGCGATTCTCAGCTGGAGTGAAATCGCCCAAAAAGAGGCGGTACTCCACAGAACGTGACATGACGCTGATTGGACTATATCCAGAGGCTGCAGTGACGGCTAGCGTGACTCTGTGGTTGAATGACATTGGTGGTGCGTCGCCCAATCGCCCTAATGAAGAAACCGCCCCTGATTGTATCATGGTGAGTGTATCACGGTTAGTGAGTGATACTGAGTGTGAGTTTGACTAATTCTCCCCCTCTCGCTGTCTCTGCTTTCCCCCCTAACTACCTCGCCTGGTATACAGGGGTTTGGATTCGATCCCGACCTTGATGCCTGCTGTATATTTGGAGTTTGCGTGTCTGTCTCTCCCCGTGGTCGCGTGGATTTTTTTCCGGGCTCTCCGGTTTTTCCCTCCACATTTAGAAACATTCGTTTAAAGTTTTGACTTGACTGCAGGTATTCATATTCTTGGTTCTTTCGGTAAAGTCACATAAATAGAAAAAAAAATAGATTTTTTAAAAATCAAAAATAAAACAAAAATAAGATAAATTGAAAATAATAAAAGCAATTTATTATATTTATTTTATTTGTATTAATTAAAATGTATTTTATAAATATATATATTTATGTGACTTTACCGAAAGAACCAAGAATATGAATATTCGTTTAAAGTATTTGGCTGCTATAATTTACACGTGATGTTGAGCCACTTCGTTGAACTATCATTGGTACCAAGTCGCTTCTGAAAAAGAGATGTTTAGCTCTGTGGACCTTACCTGGTAAAATGAAAATCATTGAGATTTTAGTATAGTTTTCTCTCTCCTTCCCGAGCACAACAAGCAGGAGCAGGGGGAGGAGCATTCTCCACTAAGTGGTGGTGACGACACCACGGCGCTTGTGCCAGGATATGTGCACCACAGATCCATCACATAGAGGACCCATAGAGTCATCACACGTAGACCTATACACTCACCACGCACAGATCCTCAGACTTGCACAGAGAACCATAGAATCACCACAGAGACCCATAGACTCATCAGACAGAGAACCACAGACTCAAACAGATCCACAGACTCGCACGGAGCCCTATAGACTCACCACACAGAGAGACACATAGACTCACCAGACAGATACCCATAGACTCAATCGTACCCATACTCGCACAGAGACCCATAGACTCGCCACAGACCCATATAATCACCACACAGAGACCCATAGACTTACACAAAGGCGCATAGACTCACCCCACAGAGACCCATAGACTCGCAGATAGATCCATGTACTCGCACAGATACCTATAGACTCACAGAGAACCACCGACTCAAACAGACTCGCACAGAGCCCTATAGACTCACAAAACAGATACACATAAACTCACCACACAGAGATACAGACTTGTAGTGGGTTCCACGGAGACTGGAGACGTTGTCTTTAGAGGCAACACGGTTTATTCTAAACCACAAACAGAACTCCCTTAACTCCCACTATCTAGACAGGTACAGCCTCCGGTCTAGTGTGCCCTCGCACTGGGTAATCTGGCTTTCAGCCCTCCGGCTATCTGTGCTCTGGGGAGGCTAACTGACCCAACCCAGCCAAGGTACGGGTCCGACCACTGGTTCAAGCTCGGCCCGGCCCTTACAAGGACGTCCGGCTCGAGGTCCCAGGGTCCTAGCTAGGGAGGCTACTCTGACCTGGTCCGTGCTCGACCCCCGGCCCTTACAAGGACGTCGGGTCCCAGGGTCCTAGCCTAGCTGGTCTTCGGGCTTTGTCTTCGTAGCACTGCCTCGAGCCGACCGAGAGCTGCCTTTTATACTCGTCCCGGGGACTCTCCGCCCCGGTACCACCCCTTTATGGAATCTTCCAGAAGATCCTGGAACGGCCCCCCAGCCCCTCACCTGGGGTAGGGAGGGGAACCCAGCCTCACTATGGTCCGGCTCTCTCTCTGTCCCCTTATCAGGCTGGAATTTCTACAGAACTCTGGCCATAACTGCAGGTAAGTGGACATAGGCGGTGTGCATACGCGTTTCCACGCTACAGACTCACCTCACAGAGACCCACGGACTCTCACAGAGACCCATATACTCACCACACAGATCTATCTACTCGCAGAGAGACCCAAGGGCTCGCATGTGAATGTGTGGCGATTTAGTTGAAGGTGGAGGGGGTTACCAGCCCCTCACACCCATCCAGAACTCCCTGTGGCCAATGTGGTGGCTGCAAGGCGACGTGAGGTTCACAGCTGGTCAGGGTTGCCCCCCCCCAAATGGCATTGCTCACAACCACGGCTGCATTATCGACCGTCACCATTCGCCAATAAGTGACAGTGACATCACCACGGCGCCTGTGCCAGGCCAGGTGCTCTTTGAAGCCACGTGAAGTGTCGAAGGCTCGCTGACCGGAGGTCCTGGAACAGACCCAGATGCCATGGGTTGGTTCACTGAGATGAATGGCAGATGCACCACCTGTACCCCGTACTGTGCCAAATTGCTGCATATTTATCATCCAGTGTTCCGCTCGTTGTTGTGAGCGTCGCTCCTCCGTTATTGTTGGAGGGCGACTGTCTCCAACTGCCCAGTAGAAGCGTCTTTCACGAGCCTACCCGCAGAGGCCGATCCCAACACCGCTGGTACCAGTCGTCGGCAAAGCCCACTCGGCTCCACATCCTCCCGTACCGCATCAGTCCACCTCCACTCCAGCCCATGCCGTGCCCGTGCCCGCCCTGCACATTTAGAAACGTGAGTATTTTGAGTATTTGGCTGCTATAAATTTCCATGTGATAAGCCACTTCGTTAGGCTATCATTTGTGGCCAGGTCGGTTCTGAAAAAAAGCTCTGGTAAAATAAAAAATGGTTTCATTTATAGTCTACATAGGATTGAGTTCCCAGGAAGTAACACTCATTGTATAAACCCCAGAGGAATGATGTTTTGAGTCACCCAAACCAGAATGTGAATTGGTGTACAGTAAAACCTTGGATTGCGAGTAACTTGGTCTGCGAGTGTTTTGCAAGACAAGCAATTTTTTTCTTATAAATTTTTACTTGATTAACGAGCGAAGTCTTGCAATACGAGTAGTACGTATACGTTTTGTCAGCCGAGTGTCACGTGATCACAACTGAGCCGATGGTTCTCTCTCTCGCTGCGGGATTGTGGGTAATTGTCTCCCATGCTCGGTCTCAGTCGGCGTGCCTCACTCGTATAGTCAACATCCATGCGAGCATATACTGTTTACAATAGTGTTGTGACCACGTGTGTGTGCGTAAAGCATTTTTTTTATTTTGTGTCCAAGTGTCGTGACTGTTCTTTAGTAACTGTGCTGCAAATGAAAGTCGTCCTACACAATAACCCTCCTCCTATCCTCTCTCTCATCTCCCTCACACCAGCCACGATTAAATTTAATTGATTAATTTGATTACTTTATATTAGATTTAAATAAAAAAATATTAAAATGTATTTTGTATTAATCATTTTTATATGAATACAGTATTTTTGGGATGTGGAACGAATCATCTAAGTTTTCATCATTTCTTATGGGGAAATTCGCTTTGATATACGGGTGCTTTGGATTAGAAACACGTTTCCGGAACGAATTATGCTCGCAATCCAAGGTTTTACTGGATTGGTATTTTCAAGCTAGGTTCTCGGCCACGGACCACCTGGGCAAATATGACGTAGTTTACTTTGCATATGAATTATTACTTGGGGTTTGTTGACGTTTTCATTGACAGGTCTATTGTGTTATACAGGGGCTCAGGCTTGTTGGGGCAGCAGCTGGCTGAAATGCACCTTCACAACAGGAAGATTGGAGAGGCTTCACAAGGAAGAGAAAACTATCGGTATTGAATCATGAAAATGTAAAAGAGATGTAGAAAACTAGGCCCACAGATCCAACCCTAGCATCATGTAAACTATGTATTATGTTGAAATTCTTTCGCACTGAGAGTAGGCATGCTAATTGGATCTAATGAATGTGTGTAAACAGGCGATTTTTGTGTAAACAAACACACATTTCATACAGCTGTTTATTAATCGTAAAAATCAAGCGATTGAGCTCGTGAATGAGATAGACACATGCTATCATTATTTCATACATGTGTAATAAAGGACTCGATCACTGTGTCTGTCTTCGTTGTCCTTTATTCGGGTTCTTTACACTTGTCCCACACGGCTCTCTCTCAAGAGACTCTCCGCTTGGCAGCTCGATGCTGCCGTCGCTCCTGTAGCCTCTCACTCCACTCCGATGCAGCTCCGCTGCTGATCTCCTCGTGCAGGCCTCCGGCTGCCCTCACTGCAGCCTCACCCTGCTCCCCGTTTCTCCGTGCTCGGTCACCGCTGGCCGACGGTGCCGAGTCTTACTCTGTGTGTGTGGCGATCTCGCCACCCTCCAACCTCCGCCCTGCGTGGCCTCACTCTATCTCTGTCTCCAACTCTCCCCTTCTCTTCCGGTTTCTCCCCCTTAAGACTTGATCCCTCTCTCCCACGTGACCTAACTCCTCCCCCCGTGACGTCATATCCGCGAGGCCGTTTACGCCCGCATTACACCACCCTCCCCCGTAGAGAAAATCCAGCCGACCTCGGCTGAACAATAACGACAACAAGTAATGCGAGCGAACAGGACCGAGACACATTGAAGGACAACGAAGCATACAATAAATATAACAGTAAGAACAAGAACACAATAATACAATTCAACGAAATGTAAGGGATTTCGAGCGTGTGCGGGTCGCCGGCCCGTCCCGGATGGTCGGCGGCCCTCCCGCAGACTGGGAACGTGACGGGGTTTTAGGAGCGACAGGATGAAGTCTTCCTGTCGCTATTGGAGGCCCGCCAACGTCCCGGTCCCGTATCCCCGAAGGCTCAGCGTCGGAGGTGTCCCGCAATCGTGTCCGCAGCGGGGTCGGAAGGGCCGCGGGGCTCGGAGTTCCCGCAGCCGTGGCAGGCACCCCCGAGCAGAGCCCCTCGTCCCCTGCGGTGTCACGGCCGGCTTGTCTGTAACAGGCACGACAGGCGCTCTTGCAAGATCAACAGGCACAGGCAAGGGTGAGTCGGCAGCAACAGAACCCGGCAAGGCAACATCAGGAGATGACGCATCAGGTAGAGGGGCCACATATGGCTTCAAGTGCGACGTGTGAACGAACCAACGCCGAGATCCAACCCGAACACGCGCCGACTGTGGGTTGGGAACCTCGATGAGGCGAACCAGCCCTTGCCATGGTTTATGTAATTTAGGAGAGGTACCTGGCCGCACCTGTGGGCAATGGAGCCAGGCCAGGTCCCCAACCTTCCAGGGGCACTCCCCCTTAGAGCGTCGAGCACACCGCTCGTTCCGGGCCTGGGCTTTGGCCGTAGCCATACGGGCCCCCTCCCGCACCTCAATAACATGGCGAACGGTGTCCTGAATGTAATCAGGAAGAGGCTTAGCAGGTCTCCTCACTCCAGTTCCCAACTGCACATCCATCGGCGGCACGTTTTCACGACCGTACATAAGGAAAAACGGCGAATATCCTGTAGCCGCATGCGGCGTCATCCGGTACGCCGAAAGTACCCAGGGATATGCAAATCCCAATCAGATTGTTGTTCACTCACCGTGTGACACAACATGGCGGACAAAGTCCGATTTAGCCGTTCGACCATACCATCCGTTTGCGGTGGTAGGGAGATGTCCGTATTTTCTTAGTCCCAAGAGCCGCGCACACTTCCCCAACAATTTAGAAGAAAAATTCCGGCCTTGGTCTGTGAGGAGTCTCTCCGGCGCACCCTTGTCCATAACGTACCCAAATAGAAAGGCGTCTGTAATAGACGCCGCCGACTGGTCGGGCAACGGCCAGACCATCGGCCAGCGGGAGAGGAACTCCACCCCAACCAGCAAGTATTTATTACCCTTCGCGGATGGCGGGAAGGGTCCCAAAATGTCTAGCGCCACCAATTCATTAACTCGAGACACCTGAATAGATTGTATCGGCGGCACATACGGATGTTTAGGTGGTTTTCGCCGGGCACAATCGGGACACGCGCGAACGTGCCCGACGACATCTGTCGCCATGCCGTGCCAAAAGTAATTTCGCTGCAACGTCAGTAGGGTCTTCTGCACCCCAGATGTAAGAGCGTGTCGCAATGCAGAGTCCTAACCAACTCGTACCGCAAGGACGCCGGTACAACCAGACGCCAGCGTTCCTGTAATCCCTCCCTCCACATGAGCAGACCATCGCGGAGAGCGGTTTCCGGCACATCGCCCATACCCGGACCCCCACTCTCCTTCGCAGGCCGCTTCCGTAAAGACACCAATGAATCGTCCAACATTTGTTGCCGAATCCACACAGCCCTTGGAAGATTCAAAACCCCATCAGCCGGTCCCGGCTCCATTGGAGCATCAGGCACCTCGACTGCCAACGCAACCGGCTGAGGGGGAGGCTGAATCGGCGCACACCTATGCATCCCAGACGCACACGCGCAAGGGGATCGCTGCGGCAACCTAGAAAGCGCGTCCGCATTCGCGTGACGCACCCCCTTCCGATGGTGAATTTGGAAGGAAAATTCTTGCAGCGTGTCCAACCAACGCGCCAAGTGGCCGGATGGTTGGTCCATCTTAAGAGCATACTGCAAGGCCGCATGATCCGTGCACACAATAAACGAACGACCGTAGAGATACGGTCGAAATTGGCGGAGAAAAAAAACAACAGCCAAAAGTTCCCTGCGAGTGACGCAGTAGCGGGTTTCTGCAGGAGACAAAACCCGGCTACCGTACGCCACCACGCGCTCCACACCCCCTTTGGACTGAGATAACACCGCCCCAATGCCCGTGTCACTCGCGTCCGTATCCAGAATGAAGGGATGATCAAAATCCGGATAATCCAACGTCGGCGCCGTAGCCAATAGATCGCGCAGGCCCTGAAAAGCCACCTCTTCCGGCGGTCCCCAACCAAATTTCCGTCCTTTACCCGTAAGGAGGTGCAAGGGCCTCGCGATCGTCGCAAAATTCGGAACAAATCTCCGATAATATGAGGCAATTATTCTGCCAACATATATAATATCGTTTTTTTAATAGACACGGGCAACGTGGAACGAACACGCCCCCACACTTCCACAGATGCGCGCATACCTCATTTCAAAGGAAAGAGGGCATGAAAGAGGGCAATCAAGGTCATAAAAACTCCCGAATTTCACACAAGAGGAACAAGAGAGGGGAGAATTGCAGGCGGGGGGGGGGGTTAGAATGACACCCTTTCGTTAAAAGCCTTACAAAACCAGGCACCACGGAGAAGAGATAATTATATTCTTAACAAAGAAACAGCATTGACGACAAAAAGCACAGACGGGTTTTGAACCATGTTAGATACACAAGTTACCAACTTAGCCATGAAGATTAAGCAAACAGTATCCATCCTCACTCCAATTGAAAACCAGACTACAGTCTGCACCAGAGTCGCGATTCATCAATTGTTAATTAAATACGGACATTATTTACCTTAAATAATTTCTACGCGGCCGGGCCGAAGCATCAAAGAATAATTATGGCTTGGGTCGCTCCAAAACAAAATTTAATATCAGAAAATAATAAGTCAAATAATAAGTACGGAATTAAAGTGGATATCCTAGAGGAGCTAAGGGCGGAGAAGGCTCTCAAAATTAACCAAACACAACACCCCATGGGAAGCGAGCAACACGGCCGTCTTTGTCTTTCCGAGAGGATCTCCACACGCAGGCACAAAGCCAGGAAATTGCCCCAATAAAGGTTGGAACACATGCCTCCGAAGATAAATAAATAAGCGCATGCGCCGGGTGCTTCCACCGTGGAAACAACCGTCTTTGTCTCCCGCAACACGGACAGCAAAAATTGCACACGTGAGCAAATAACATTTCCATGGGAGATCGGGTCACGATGAAACATCGTGAACACGGTTTCGGCATAACTTGGGCATAATGGAACCAAGCAGAAAATAAGTCGCATTTCAACTTCCAAACCAAAACAACTTAAGCTGTGTGAGACAAAAGATATGATCCCCGAGCAAGGGAGGGAATAATTAAGCTCGCTTAACGCGTAGGTTTTCGCGACAAATATTATTCAGAAACATAAACATGGATTAGAATACTTTTTTTATATAACTCGATGCGAACGCAATCGTCGGTCTGGTTAATGGATAACTTAGGTGGCGCCGTCACGAGGCCCCCCCCCACCCCTTCTTCCAGAACGACACACAGCTGTGTCTTCAAAGCTAATAAACACACGGACAAACACGCACGCGAAACACACGGACGACACACACACGGACGCAGATGGTTCACCCCACAGGAATGTTTTATGACACAGCCTTTTGAACAACTCGGGAAACTGAGTGGAATTTCCAATATAAACCGAGGAAAAATCCATCCACCAGATCGCCAGGGGCTCTGGGCCATCTCGGGCTCCGGCTCCACCACCTCTCGTCACCGCCAACGAAGAAGTTTTTCGTCATCCAGAATGACGAGGTTCGCGAGGTAGCGACGTACAGCAACAAGCCGAGGTCTGCACCACCTGAGAAGAATCGCTACCCTGAGTCGCCGAGCTGCGAGTGAAGCCACAACAAAGACGCCAACGTCCACCCTGCCACGAACGAAGCATCGCTCCTCGTCAGAGTGACGACCAGCGAACAACCCGCAGGAAAGGCGGAGATCGCCAAGCGAGCAAAGCAGAGAGCGTGAAGCAGTGGAGAAAGCCTGGTCAAACGGCTGTGAGGAGGAGGACAGCGCTGTTGAATGCGCCATGTGTCTAATACACACCCAGATCAACCAGCATCAATCATAACAGACTCGTTATCCCGCAGTGGAGAGAGAGAGAGCGCAAGAGCAACACGACTCGGACGTCACCGGGCGTCACCGAGCGTCGTGCCAACTCGTCATCCAGCAGTGGAGAGAGAGAGAGCGCACAAGCAGAGACACGCCGAGCGAGGGAGCAGCAGGCTCGCGGCGGCCACGCCCAACCCAGAGAAAACTGGCCGCTGTTTGTATCCTCCTACACCACACAAGCTAACGACACAATTAATATTACGAGGGGACAACGCACACACAGCACGCACACGAATAAGACTAAAAAAAATTGTCTTTGCGTTTCAAAAAGGGTTGCCATGTCGAGGTGGTGCGTTCAATATCAACTGATCGTGCAAAGCAGTTGCTGCTGTCGAGTTACATGAATAAGAAATGTTTTAGTCATTCAATTTCGTAATTGCATAATTTCGCAAATGCATAAGTTTTTGTCATCCATTTTCGTTAATTGCATAATCTTGCTCATGGATTTATTGACGCATGTTCGACCTGCATGATAGAATGTCACATGCTTGTTAGAATAAAATTGTTATCACAGAAGCATAACGAGTGTTCCTTTCAAGTCCATGCAAAACTGTCTTATTCTTGAGTACTGTATCCTGTGATGAGATCTGAAACTGGAGACCTAAAATATCATAAACACACTAAGATAATCGATAAACGTTTAATCAATGATAATCGTGTTATCCTGATTGAGATAACACTGGATAAACGAAGCTGAGCTTAATTATCACAACTGCACACATTAACATAATCGCAAGCATCCGCATAAATTACTACGATTATCTCCGTGATTATCAGAATTAATGCATATAATTACACACATTATCATAATTTATGCATATTAATACACATATTAACATAATTAATGCGATATGCGCATTTTTTTGAAAATTATTAATTTTTATTATTTTTATCAAAATTTCATAATCCAACACATACAACACCCCACCGTGGCCGGGGTTGGCCAGTCACGGACGCACGCTGTTTTGTCCGGATCCATGGCCACCCTTCCACACTTACGATATGCCCCAAGTAACGCACGGACCGTTGCAGTAGGTGACATTTCTTAGGCTTAAATTTCAAATTAGCGGAACGCATCCTGGCGAACACAGCCTCCAACCGCAGTAAATGTTCATCAAATGTGCGGCTGAAGACGATAATATCGTCTAAATATATCAGACATGTCTCCCACTGCAACCCGTTAATACCAGCTCCATCAACCTTTGAAATGTGGCAGGGGCAGCATTCAACCCATCGGAAGACAATTGAATTGGAATAACCCGGGGCGTACGGAAAGCAGTTTTCTCCGCGAGGGCTCGTCAAGGGGAAGCTGCCAGAATCCCGAAGAGAGATCTAGCGTAGAAAAGAACTTCGCCCCGACAAGGCATTGAGGGAGTCGTCCATACGCGGCAGGGGGTACGCATCTGCCACAGATATCTTATTTAATTTCCGGAAATCTACACAAAATCGCAATTTGCCGTCCTTCTTCTTAACCAAAACAACAGGCGCGCCCCATGGGCTGTTAGATGGAGATATTATGTCCGCAGCCAACATGTCATCCACTGCCCCTCGAACGTGTTCTCGCTCGGCCGGACTCATCCGATGTGAGTTTAACCGAATAGGGGCAGCGTCCCCTGTGTCAATATGATGGTAAAGCAACGAGGTGCGTCCCAAATCCAAATCGTCGGAGCTAAACACATCCGAATAACTCAATAATAATTTACGAATCGCACAACGTTGTTCCCCGGAAAGGGAAGGATTTTCCCCACACAATTCGGCGATCCAGCGATTATCCGCAGCTCCCGGCTCTGAAACCCCAGCAACCACGCCTGGCTGCCCAGATAATCCCGTGCCATAAACGCCGTAGTGGCATGTGCCACAACCGTACCAGTCGGAACACATACATTTTCGGTACTCGCATTAAGCACCTGCAAAAATGGCTGCTGGTCCGGCCGGACAATAGTCTGCGCCCCAACCAGCGCCGATCCGCCCGTTATGGTGGCGGACGGCGACAACAAAACCCCAATTGCACCTTGCCGACCAGGCACAGGCTTCCGATATCGCAAGGGATAAGCATCTGTGAGCCAGGTGGAATGTCAACAGATACCTCAGACAGCGCCTGCACCTGGGCGACCGGAGCAGGTCGCCCCCAGGGCGACGGCAGAAACGAAATCTTACGGCACCCGCAATTCAATGCAGTTTTCATTAATTCTAATCAGAATGGGCATCTTGGCCAGAAAATCAGTTCCCAACAAACAAGGGACTGCAAGAGACCTCGAAATTAACACAATTCCCGAGGCCGACACTCCCCGATAGATATCTTAGCGTCCACCTGGCCCACAATGCCCATGCTACCCCCGTTCGCAGCGACGCACGACCCGTAAACCGGACGTACGGCCTCTGGTGTGATGCCCAACAGATGGAAAATTACATCCGATATAATGGTCGCGGACGCTCCGGAATCCACCAAAATACGCACGTCCACCCCTTGTATAGAACCAGGTACAGTGGACGAACCAGTAGCGGCCACGACGACCCGCCGTGCCAATTTATGCCACTGCGTTACCGAGCGACATGGCCCAGTCGATGGCCTCCCGTTGTTAACAACACCCGGATCGCATGACAACGGTGATGAGTGAGGTGTCAAGCCTTGCCGGGTGTCTGGTGCGCACCGACTTGCCTGTCCTGGAGGATCCTTCCGCGGCGCGTCCGTTGACGAGGCCTCCTGCTGGGCGGACCTGGGACACGGGCCCAGCAGTCCCTGGCGTAATGGCCCTTACGCCCGCAGCGGAAGCAGTGGATGTCGTTGCGCCGCGCCGCAGGCCCCCCGTCCCGACATGCCCGTGTCGGCGGCGCAGCTCGCGGCCCGGCCCACTGCGGCCCGACCACGGAGCAGAGGCGGCTGTCAGCTCCTGCGGGCCCCCCCCCCCCCCCGTCAGGCACGTACACCGCCTTTTTGGATCCCAGCCCACGGCACCTCCTTCGACGATGGGCCCCCCCGTCCACGCCGTGACTTGCCTCCAACGGCGCAGGTTGAACTGGGCATCCAGACACTTAGCGGCCGCCCGGGATGTCAGCTTTTTGTGGCCACACACCGCATAGGAATCCCCAAATTCCGGGACAGCTCGAGCATCTTACCTAAGATGAGAGGTTCGAGCAGGTCAGGCTCCGTCTCCGGGTATGCGGCCATGGCCAACTCCAATACCGCACCCCTGTATGCCACCGGCGACTCCTCGGGTGCTCGCTGTCGTTGAACAAATCGGCGATGAGCATCATCCGGTGGCTCGTATTGTTGTATCCTAACCCTTCTTCCATAATTGAGATTAATAATATTTGATGATTTTTATATATTATCGTTTTACTTTTTTTNAATGAGTGAAACACACCAAGCGCAGCAAACTGCAAAACACCAGGTGTTGTTAAGTAATGAATCGGAGGAGGGCTAGGATGGCAGAATTTACAACCTTGCTTCAAGGGAAGATAAGGCCTGATGAACGGGCACATGTCACCCGTGCAGGCGGCAGAGACAGTGGGAGTGTCAGCCAGACATAGTTAAGGCAAAAGCCCAATCATCCTGCATGGTTTTAAAGTAACGTCAAAATTCGAAATTCAACAACAGAGTAGGCTAAATTATCGATCCTCGCGCTCGCTCAAATTGGAGACCAGGCTGCGAGCTACATCAATGAACCATTGCCCATTTGCTAATCCAATACTGAATGTTAATATTACTGAAGTCAAAACGAATTCTATGACCTCAGCACATGGGCAAATAATAGGGCAGTGTCGACTCAAAGGCAATGGAAGAAACAGAGGCGCCTTTGTCTAAATCACAACCACAGAAAGCCAGGAATCATCACTGATTGTGTGTTCAGGGATTCCGAGCTAGTTAGAACACGTGCACAGGGGGAGCTGATGTAAACAACCCTGCGCGTCTGGATGTGAGGGGCCTTAGACCTGGAATCAAGAATAACACTCCCAGAGCAGAAGGTTGGACAGGGGGGAGGTGATTTAAAAGAGTGTTGTATATCTCTCAAGGCGGACAAGACCCAGCTGAGTAACAAGGCTGCGGGGTCACCAGAAGTTCGCATTCGCCTAGTTAAGACAAAAAGCTCAATTATTCTGTATTGCTATTAAAGTAACGTTAAAGTCGGAATTTAACAACAGGGTAGGCTAAAGTTATTGATATTCACACCCACTCCAATTAAACCAGGCCACAAGTTACGCCTACTGAACCATCACCATTATTAAGTCAATATGAAATGTTATTTCCATACTTTAATACTTTCTATACAACTCGACCCGAAGCATATGACAATCAGAACCTTCCTAAGTCAAAATTGAATCGCACCCAGACAGGAGCGAATAGTCGATATAAGGTTGACGAGGGAAGGAAATTAAGAGCACGGCGAACTGCAAACGTAAGCAAAAAGCCGGGAACAACACAGCCAGCAACAGCGAGTGGGCTTCGACAGGCCATAAAGTAGAATAATAACTCCCGGGGTCAGGGACACAAGAAGAAGCAGGCAGACAAAAACCAGAACTGACTCCAAGGTTCAACCGCCCTCACCTACTCAGGAGTGACGGAAATTAATGAGGCCTTGAATTAACGACAGGCAACAACAACGGCGAGCAGAGATAGGGTGGGGCATAGACTGCGGGCTATGAAATGCAACTTCGTGTCAGTAAAGCTCTGACAAACAAGTTAAGTTAAAGACATCACAATACATAATATCGCACATAACATCAATGTTAACGCTATTCACCGTAAACTATATTCCGCTTATATAACCATGCAGGCACCAAGGAATACGAATTCCTAGGATCAAGAACTTACCCTTAACCTGAGATATCGGAAATAAATTAATAGTAATAAGTATATGCATGAAAAGACAAAAGTAAAACTTATGGAAAAGCCAGGATAACGGATGAATCACCACCAGGTCGAATATAATACATAATATTAAAAAACGATGTTAAACCCAGGGTCGGAGAGAAAGGGAGATCCCGGCCGTCTTTGTATTCCCGCAGCGCGGGATAAGAGTGTGCATACGCTCGGGGAAACACCTCCACTGGAGTCAAGCATCACGATGAAACGACAGACCTTAGGTTACATACAGAATCATAACTGTGAAATAGTAAGGGACAAATGTTAACTTAAAACTTTTAACCATTTCTTTGTGCGCCGGGTCGGAGAGAGTGTTGCCCCTCCCTCCAGGTTGTGCAACACGAACAAAGACGCCTATGAGACGATTTGTAACGTCTGTGTTTTGGGTTCATGAAGAAGGCCAGACAAGAGATAAATTGCACCCAGACAGAGAGACGACTTCGAGGCAATTTGTAACATCTGATTGTTTGCTCGTGGGTTTTATGGAGGGAGTGTGACAACGGAATATACCGTCAGTGATGCACACAAGGACACACGACGTACGGACACACACATGGACACACCTGCCTACGGACAGATCCTGACACAGCAAAAATCGGAAGCCCCGCCTTGTGGGCGGGATCCAGGGGGATTTTCGGCATAAAGGAACGGATCCTGAGCATTGGAAACCAGTGCGACCAGCGGGTTCACTCAGGAGCGCGACCGGGAGAGTCGGCTCAGGAGGAGTGCGACCAGTGGGTCCACTCAGGAGCGCGACCAGCGGGTCCACTCAGGAGTGCGACCAGAGAGTCGACTCAGGAGCGAGGGCGACCAGCGGGTCGACCCAGGAGCGAGCTCGACCGGGAGGGCCGACTCAGGAGCGAGCTGCGACCAGCGGTCGGCTCGACTCATCTTCAGCTCGTCAATCTCTGCTGCCGCCGGAGTCTCTGCTGCCGCCGGAGTGGTGATCGTTGCGGTTGGCGACGATCCAGCGCTGCACGCTACGAGCGAGTTGTGGGCGCCACCTACCGACCGGGTTCCGAACTGCGACAGCGTATCAACAGCCATCCGAACCACCACGGTGACAGGGATCGACTGATACGTATGACGCGCACCGCCCCCTCACCACACGACCACCAGGCGTCTGTTTGACCTAAAGAATCGACTCCGAACACTGACTATTCAAGACAACTCTTACCACTCAAAAACACTCGAACCCATAAGCCATCCGTGGCTGGAAAGCATCACAACGAGACCGAGGGATGGCCCTCCGTCGTTTATAAGAGTATTCTTAATTTTTATCTTTAATATTTAGTGGGCTGTACTCTTAATCGCATAAATTCCCAACAGATCCATCAATACGAACTGATTCTTGGCACCTCCTTCCGCCGAGCCACGCTCACGTGGGGAGTGGTGGCCCACCGGATCCTTATCAGGTGATCTGGTCCCCAATTAGTAAACTTGGTATAAGATAACGATCTTCGGAAAAGGAGCACCGTCGCAGGCCCTTACTCCGAGCCGTTCTGAGATAACCTGCCGATGTATCTGTTGAGATTGGTGCCTTTAAGAATAATAACTGTTTTTGATTGTGTTTTTTTTTTATCGCCGTATAATCTTTCAAGTATCTTTCAGTCATAATCGCCGCACGTACTCGCATCCTCTACAGAATATTCAACTGTTCCGTGACCCAAGGTGTTAACAACGTGATAAGGGTTGCGTATGATCAATAAGGAATGCGGTACTGCGTGAACAATATTGAGTATAATCATTCATTAACGTTAAGGTTTTCTTAGCATAATATTTGCATGTTTTAACGACTCTCTCTCTCACTAAGAACCATCGCGTTATGCGGGATCCATGTGCCGTTGTCAAAGTGAAATCAGACAATCGTTGATGATACTGTATTGATGCCGTATTGACGTTCCGGGATTGAGAGTTCGCATACTATATCATAGTTAAGTTGAATTAGTAATAAATTGATCAATACAGAAGTGGTTGTGTGATTCTTTCCTGAAATCTATGCATAAGATCTGCTTCTGCGTTGAGATTTGAACTTGGTGACCTTAATAAACACACTAATACATACTCAGTAAATGTTAAAGCGATAACGGGTGAACCGGGGTCTGGTTATCATAACGACTTGCGTTATCATAATTACACCCACTCGCATAATTAATACGATTACCTCTCGAATTGGCATAATTAAAATGTGCGTAATTACATAATTAACATATTTCTGGATAATTACACATTTGGCCAAATTTCATTTAATTATTATTATTTCCACTGAATATTCATAACCCACATATACAACATAATAATTTCACCCACGCACGCATACAACATAACAAATTTTCATACCCAACATATACAACATAATGGGGGCTCGTCTTCCGGATCTCTCGCAGACAGGTTATGCATGAATTCAGGAACGAATCACTGATGTGTTAATCAAAGTGTTGTGAACTAACGTTGCCTTGTGATTGTAAACGGGGGTATACAAACAAAACGCGCTCTGAAGGGAGATACCAGAGTAGCAGAGTATAACAAAGACAGCTGGGCTGAGATTATTTGCTCGAGTTGAACTGACGCATCCTGTGATACAATTGTTTATATGTGCTCTGAAGGGGAATTCTAGAGTAACTCACGACGCACATGAGATGTTAGAATTAAGATACACTCTTAAGTCTATTAACCACACTACATAATAGAGATGGCACAGGATCCACAACATTCTGAGTTTGACACACCAACGCATAACACTGATACAGAGTGGACCTCTGAGGAGGAGATGGAATCTATGGAAAAACAATATCGGGAATTTGTGTTAAAACGTACTGGACGGACTGCTAGCCAGCAGACGGAGCAGAGAGATATATGGGAGGGGAGCCATACAGAAGATGTTAAGGCCCATAGAAGGAAACTACTTAAGGACGTGATGAAATGTGGCAAAGCCAAACGTGACGTAAAAATTGCAGAAATAGCGAGGGTAGACTCGTATCTCCTCGCACAGACAGACAGAGAAAGATTATGGAATGAGGAAAATTTGAAAGGGAGAGACAAGAGAAACTGTCCTTAATGGTGCAGGTAGAGCGTCTGCACGCCCTCGTGAGAGAGAAAGAATCCGCACTAAATGCACCAGTGAAACACCCAGACGTTGATACACAGAACACATACGGAGTAACAATTTACCACACTCCGAGCCACGGGGACGTAGCCCAGGGCCAGATCCCACAATGAGTATGGCTACTATGCAAAGCAATTTTGATAAAGTAACACCCTCGCAAATCGAGGAGAGAGAAGAGGAAATAATAATACAACGGGAAACATGAGGCCGACCACCCCAACGTTAGAGAGAGACAAATAATTAACCCTAAGTCATCAGGATACACTGTAATGATAGAGCGGAAAGGGCGGAGCTGGTGCAAGACGGGAAACATGACATAAACAGAACACCAGGCAGACGCACGCTACGCAAGTATGACCGACATGATGCAGATGACAGAGACAGCTCACCAGAGAAACGCACCTCGCACAAACACGACCAACACGACACACGTAACAAGAGCTCACCAGAGAGACGCACATCACACAAGCATGAGCCATGGATAAGCAGAAATCACCGAGCCAAGTTGACCCACGTAACAGGTGCAAAGGCACTACAAAAGTTATGTTAAGCAGAGCCATCGTGATGGTGACGGCTCATCTGACACTGACTCCTCTGACAATGACCAACACGACACGGGTAACAGGAGCTCACCAGAGAGACGCACATCACACAAGCATGAGCCATGGATAAGCAGAAATCACCGAGCCAAGTTGACCCACGTAACAGGTGCAAAAGGCACTACAAAAGTTATGTTAAGCAGAGCCACCGTGATGGTGACGGCTCATCTGACACTGACTCCTCTGACAATGACCAACACGACATGGGTACCAGAGAGAGCTCACCAGAGGGACGCATGACATGTAAAATCACCCACGCAAAACCACCCGCACAAAAATCACAGAGACAGGAATCCCGATAACCATGAAGCACGAGACAAACATAAATTCAACACCTCACCTAGCAGGCACCACACACGTAGTAGGCAGCATGAAGGTCGAGGACAAAAACACTCACCACATAGACACCGCTCAAGGAGATCACGCACACCAACCCACAAGCACGAATCACAAGACCCACATAAAGAAAACAAGAGACACAAGCAACGGACAGATACGAATCCTCGGACAGAGGGAGATCACGACACAGACACGGGACACATGACAACAGTGATAGTGGAGACAAGGGTAGCTCAAGGAGCACTCCTCAGGAACCGACACCACTGATGACGAACAACACACTTTTAACAGTAAGACACTAAAACTAATGGACAAAGCACTTGTGAGAATTCCCTATTTCGATCCACATAACAGGAACAGGGATATACACACTCACATAGCTACAGTAGAACAGGAGGCTAAGATCCGGGGTCTGGGTAAATCATCAGAAAAGGCATGTTTATTATCAAGGAGCCTACATGAACCCGCCAGACCATGGGTAGCCTCCCTGCCAAATAGGGTGAAGAGTGACTTTAAACAATTGAGCCGAGCAGTAGTTAAGAGATTTGGGGAATACTCCACACTATCCGAAGGATTGAACGCGGCAAAGTTGATGACCCAGCGTGTAGACGAAGACCCACGAGATTATCTCCTGCGCCTTAAGAAAGCATATTACGCAGGGGACGTGGACAATGCCCAGGGAGATAAGACAGTCTTAAAAGTGATGTTCTTCCAATCATTGAGACCTGAAATAGTGAGAATAGTAGGAATGATGTTGGACCCCGAGACTGCCTCCCTACGCCAGATTGAAAGCAAGGCCCACACGGCCTGGGTGAACGGACGGAAAACCACTGGCATAGCCAAAACCCACATCGTCACCAGAGATAAAGAATGCCTCGATCTGGAGGGAAGCGAATCTCCAAGGAATAATATTAGCGCCACACGGGGTGGACATGAATTGCCCCAGGAGAGGGCGCCTAACCCAATAGAATCGACACCCGTCCACAACACGCTGAATAACGTTCCACGTGGGGGGAGGAACGAGGCCAGAGGAACTTGGCACCCACAGCCGCCACCACCATGGAATGCAGAAGAGGGCGGAGGCTGGAATTATGGAGGAGGAAGAGAG
>WFAB01002569.1:0-33629 GCA_018977245.1 Lethenteron camtschaticum | reverse complement strand
GGGATTCATCTTCTTGGTTCTTTCGGTAAAGTCATCACGTAGAAGGGAAATAATAAAATAAAAATAAAAACATCGTAAAATACAAAATTCTCACGACGTTTCGGCCGCAACACAAGCAGCCGTCCTCAGGTGGAGAAACACAGAGCTGACAGCGTCTTAGTGAACACCGCCAAGCTTGTGAGTGAGTGAGTGGGTGAGTGGGTGAGTGGGTGAGTGAGTGAGTGGGTGAGTGAGTGGGTGAGTGAGTGGGTGAGTGAGTGGGTGAATGAGTGACTGAGTGAGTGGGTGGTGAGTGAGTNGTGAGTGAGTGAGTGAGTGGTGAGTGACTGGTGAGTGGGTGAGTGAGTGAGTGAGTTGAGTGGTGGGTGAGTGAGTGACTGGGTGAGTTGGTGAGTGGGTGGTGGGTGAAGTGGTGAGTGACTGGGTGAGTGAGTGGGTGAGTGACTGAGTGGGTGGCTAGTTGAGTGAGTGAGTGAGTGGGTGAGTGAGTGGTGAGTGAGTGGGTGAGTGGGTGNGTGGGTGGGTGAGTGAGTGAGTGAGTGAGTGGTGGTGAGTGAGTAGGTGAGTGAGTGGTGAGTGACTGAGTGAGTGGTGAGTGGGTGAGTGGTGAGTGAGTGGGTGGTGAGTGGGTGAGTGGGTGAGTGGGTGAGTGGGTGAGTGAGTGAGTGGGTGAGTGAGTGAGTGAGTGAGTGGGTGGGTGGTGGGTGAATGAGTGACTGAGTGAGTGGGTGGTGAGTGAGTGGTGAGTGAGTGGTGAGTGGGTGAGTGGGTGAGTGGTGAGTGGGTGNGTGACTGGGTGAGTGAGTGGGTGAGTGGGTGAGTGGTGGTGAGTGACTGGGTGAGTGAGTGAGTGGGTGGTGAGTGGTGAGTGAGTGACTGGGTGGTGACTGGGTGAGTGAGTNGGTGAGTGGGTGAGTGGGTGGGTGGGTGAGTGACTGNGTGACTGGGTGAGTGAGTGAGTGGGTGAGTGAGTGAGTGGTGAGTGACTGGGTGAGTGAGTGGGTGAGTGGGTGGTGAGTGGGTGAGTGNGTGAGTGGGTGAGTGACTGGGTGATTGGGTGAGTGGTGTGAGTGACTGGTGTGAGTGGTGAGTGAGTGAATGGTGACTGAGTGAGTGGGTNAGTGAGTGGTGAGTGGTGGTGAGTGAGGGTGGTGAGTGAGTGAGTGGTGAGTGGTGGTGACTGGGTGGTGAGTGGNTGAGGTGAGTGGGTGGTGNGTGAGTGAGTGAGTGGGTGAGTGAGTGGGTGAGTGATGGTGAATGAGTGACTGAGTGAGTGGGTGAGTGAGTGAGTGGTGAGTGGGCTGTAGTGGTGAGTNAGTGACTGGGTGAGTGAGTGGGTGAGTGGTGAGTGAGGGGTGATGTGACTGGGTGAGTGAGTGAGGGTGNTTGGGTGAAGTGACTGGGTGAGTGAGTGAGTGAGTGGTGAGTGGGTGACTGGTATATTTAATTACCAATTGCTTAATGGTGGCAGGCAATCATCTGACTAGGTGGCAGCCATCTCAAGCCAGAGGACGANAGGACTCTAGCCGCCACGCATATAAAGGAAGAGTNAAAAACTTTGTTTTGGGGGAGAAGAGGAGTTTAGATGAAGNTTTCGTAGACGCAAAGATTCATATTTCAGGTTTTTTCGGTAAAGTCATCACGTAGAAGGAAGTAATAAAATAATAAAAATACAACATTTAAAGCTTTCGTGACTGCAGGGATTCATCTTCTTGGTTCTTTCGGTAAAGTCACGTAGAAGGGAAGATAAAATAATAAAAATACAACAAAATAAAATAATTCTCACGGTAAGTGAGAATTATTTTATCATGTTTTATTTTTATATTTTANAACAAGAATGAATCCCTGTCAAAAGCTTTAAATCGAAAGTAAAAATATTAAAATAAATAAAATAAAATCACGACGTTTCGGAGGCAACACAGCTTCCTGCTTCAGGTGGTACCGTCACAGCACGACAGCCGCATCAAGTACATGAGAGATCGCAAGAGCTACCACTCCGTTATATAATGGTATATAATAATAATGGAGTGGTAGCTCTTGTAATCTCTCATTACTTGATGCGGCTGTCGTGGCTGTGACGGTACCACTGAAGCAGGAAGCTGGTGTTGCCTCCGAAACGTCGTGACTTTTTATTTTATTTTACTTTTTAATGTTTTTACCTACACGGTGACTTCACCGAAACAACCTAAGAATAGCAGAGGAGTTGTTGACACATCAACAGCAGCGGCAGCGGTGTTTCTTCACGTTCTGTAGATGCAGGTGCCACTGCCTCTAGAACTCACGACTCGGTCACGAACGGCTCCTACTGGACACACGGACCAGCTTGGTTCGTGTCTATGAAAGTTCCTAAATCGATGTTCCTAAGTAGAGGAGTCCCTGGATCAATACTTACACACACAGATCACAATGGTCATCGATGGAGTGGACACTCAACAGGATACGGACGCAGTTTCGTGAATTGTCCGCCAGACGGCGCCGTGGTTCCATCTGTAGCCGCATCAGCCCCGTCTCGACTCACTGCGGAGACACCACCGCCCACTCACTCACCCACTCACTCACCTCCACCACTCACACTCACCACTCACTCACTCACACTCACTCCTCTNACTCACACTCACTACACCACTTACCACTCACTCACACACAAAGTCCCCNTGNAGNCTCACTCAAGTNCTGTTAGCGANCACGCAGANACACACACACAGAGACACACACANTCACGCACACACACACAGACACACAGACACACACACACGCACACACACACAGACACACACAGAGACACACACACAGACACACAGAGACACACACAGACACACACAGTGNCACGCAGAGACACACACACACACACACACACACACACATACACNCAGAGACACACACAGACACACACAGTCACGCAGAGACACACACACNGACACACACAGAGACACGACACACAGAGACACACACAGACACACACACACGCAGAGACACACACAGTGACACGCAGAGACACACACACAGACACACACACATAGATGACACACACACACACAGACACACAGACACACACACAGTGACACGCAGAGAACACACACAGACACACACAGTGACACGCAGAGACACACACACAGACACACAGAGAGACACACAGACACCCACAACCCACTCACTCACACAAAGACAAAGGTGCCCGAGCCTTNACACACACTGTTACGACACGCAGAGACACACACACAGTGACACGCAGACACACACACACACACACAGACACGCAGAGACACACACACAGACACGCAACACGCAGAGACACACACAGACACACACAGTGACACGCAGAGACACACACACAANACAGNCACACAGAGACACACACAGTGACACGCAGAGACACACACAGACAGACACGCAGAGACACACACACAGACACACACAGACACACACACACAGACACACACAGNCACAGACACACACACAGACACACAGAGACAACACAGACACACAGACAGACACACACACACGCAGAGACACACCNGTGAAGCAGACACACAAACAGACACACATACACACAGAGACACACACACACACAGTGACAGAGACACACACACACACAGAGACACGCACACACACACACAGTAGCACGCAGNACACACACACAGACACACACAGTACACGCAGAGACACACACACAGACACACACACACAGAGACACACACACACAAACACATAGACACACACACACCACACAGACACACACACACACAGACACACACACACAGAGAGATACACACACAGACCACAACACAGACACACACACAGACAAACACATAGACACACACACACACACACAANGCACAGAGACACACACACACAGAGACACACACACAGACCACACACACAGAGACACAACAGCACTAGCACACACAGACACACACAGAGACACACACAGTCACGCAGAGACACACACACACACACACAGACACACATNCACACAGAGACACACACACAGACAAACACACACACATATCCGAGCACACACAGCACGCAGAGACACACACACAACACACAACACACAGAGACACACACACACACAGACATAGCACACACACAGACACACAGAGACACACACACAGACAAACACATAGAGNCACACACACACACAGAGAGGCCACAGAGNCACACAGAGACACAAAGACCCCCTGACCTTAACAGACTGAGGGCACAGCGAGTANCACATGAAGCNCACACACNAGGGGTGGGTGGCCCAGCACNACGCCCGGCGCCTTTGTCTCCCAGTGGCGATGTTTACACACCGACACCAGTCACTCATTTGAGGCTGAGTCACCTAGGGACCCAGGACCGGTTCAGTAAGCACGNTTGGGCCGTGAGCAATCGAACTCGGTCGTANCGCTAACTCACCACCGCTCNACACACGCCACACGACATCACACACACACACACACACACCGNCACACACAGCACACACACACNCACACACACANCACACACANNCACACACACACACACGCACACACACACCAGCACACACAGCACACNCACACACACACACAGACACACACGACACCACCACACNCACCACACACACATGATCACACACNCACACATTCACNCACGTCACACACACAGATTCCNCACACACAGAACCACACACACCACACACACACACACACACACACACACAGACACACACACNCNGCACACACACGACACACACACACACACACACACACAGCACACACACACAGCACACACACACACTCTGAGACACACACAGAGAGACACANACACACNCACACACACACACAGNCACACACACACACACNGACACACACACACACACACACACACACNCACACACACACACAGAGACACACACAAGACACCACACGACACACACACACAGACTCACACACACACACACACACAGACACACACACAATGTACAGACACATACACACACACAGAACACACACACATACACACACNGTACACACACACACACACCACCATACACACACACCACACAGCACACACACACACACACAGAGACCACACACAGNCACACACNGACCACCACCACACACNGNGACATACACACACACCACAGACACACAGNCAGACACACACNGACACACACCACACCAGACACACACACNCACACACCAGACACACACACNGNGAGACACACACACAGACACACACACACCATGACCACACACAGCACACACACNCAACACACAGCACACATCACANACACACAGATCACACACACACACACACACACACATGNCACACACNGCACAAGNCACACACACACACACACCACAGACNCACACANCNCACACACAGNCCACACACATCAGCACACACAGACACACACACNCATCACACACAGACACACACACACACACACACCGACAGCTTTACACACACACACACACAGAGNCACACACACAGTACACACACACACAGCACACACACNCACATGNCACNCACCACCACACACACAGCACACACNCACATAGACACACATGCACACAGCACACACAGACACACACACNCACACACACACGACACACACANCACACACACGAGACNACACNCAGACACNACACACACACACACACACACAGACACACACACACAATCACANCACANCACAACAACACAACAANCCGCCATTCGCCACTAAGTGGTCTGACGTACCACGNTCTTGTCCAGGCAGTGCACCTTGAGCACTGAAGTGTCGAAACCTGGCGGAGGTCACGGAGACCCAGGGCCACGGCGCTGCCGAGGACGGNTGCCTGGTGATGCACCACCTGGCCCCCTACTGTACCAACTGCTGTGCTTTACCACCCGGCGCTCCGCTCGTTGTTGTGACGTCGCTCCTCGCCCTCCTTGTTGAGGGCGTGCAAGTCACGAAAGAAGCTTTACATCGAAAAATAACTCTGTCTGTCTCGTGACCTGCTCGTGCACCTAGCCTGGCACAGCAGTCAACCCANGGCTGGTTCTGTCACTGNGACTCTCGTGCACCTAGCTGGCACCAGTCAACCCACGGCACCTGCTGGTCTGTCNCGTGACCTGCTCGTGCACCTAGCCTGGCACACAGTCAACCCACGGCACCTGCTGGTTCTGTCATCTGTGACCTNCTCGTGCACCTAGCNTGGCACCAGTCAACCANGGCACCTGCTGGTTCTGTCACGTGACCTGCTCATGCACCTAGCTGGCACAGCAGTNCAACCNACGGCACTGCTGGTTCTGTCACGTGACTGCTCATGCACCTAGCCTGGCACAGCTACAACAGATGCACATTGNGCAACTCCNGTATGCACGATCCACTTACATTTCTTGGTATAACCAGAGCTCGAGTTAACGTTCTCCCATTAAGTAAACAGAAGCAGGATAATAAATACATTTTTACACTTTTATCTGCCAACAAAACTGCACCTTTTNAAATCCTTTATATTAAGTTCGCTGCTTAGGACGTTCAAATCTTGGTCGTTTTTNAACCCACTTCCGTGATCCAATCGAGCTGACATTTTGCACACAGACTCTTGTGCGGACAATTGATGTTCGTGAAATTTTTTTTCAAAATTTAACACTTTTAAAAAAAAAAATTGTGATGGGTGAGTGAGTNGGTGAGTGGTGAGTTAAGNAGTGGGAAATGGTGGTAAAGTGATGGGATGACGTGGTAGTGAGTGGTGTAGTGAGTNGTGACNGAGGGTGGTGGTGNGTGAGTGGGTGGTGNGTGGNTGNGTGGTGGGTNGTGGTGAGTGTGACCGTNGGCCAATGAGTGACTGAGTGGGTGGTGGTGAGTGGTNNGTGANTGGTCTGGTGGNTGNGTGAGTGGTGNGTGANTNNTGATTGGGTGGTTGAGTGGGTGGTGGTGGTGATNAGTGGTNGTGGTGGTGGTTAGTGNNTGAGTGGTNGTGAGTGGTGATTGGGTGAGGGTGATGNGTGGTNAGTGGTGGTGGTNATNGCTGATGGTGAGTGGTGGGGAGTGAGTGGGTGGTGGTGGGTGAATGAGTGAGTGGTGAGTGGAGGTTAACTGGTGAGTGGTGAGTGGTGTGAGTGAGTGGGTGAGTGAGTGGTGAGTGTGGTGACTGACTTAGTGAGTAGTGAGTGGTGGNTGGTGAGATGGTGATGAATGAGTTGGTGAGTGGTGAGTGAGTGGTGAGTGGNTGAGTGTGAGTGGTGGTGACTGNGTGAGTGTGACTGAGTGGGTGGTGAGTGGTGGTGGTGAGTGGTGGTGNGTGNGTGACTGGTGACTGGCTGAGTGACTNGTGGTGATNGTGATTGGGTGGTGAGTGAGTNNTGGTGACTGAGTGGGTGGTGAGTGAGTGGTGTGAGTGACTGGGTGAGTGGTGGTGGTGGTGGTGAGTGGTGAGTAGTGGTGNGTGACTNGTGAGTGGGAGTGGTGNGTGNTGGTGATGAGTGGTGAGTGAGTGGTGAGTGGTGNGTGGGTGAGTGGTGAGTGAGTGACTGGGTGAGTGACTGGTGAGTGACTNGTGGTGACTNGTGGTGAGTNGNTGAGTGAGAGTGAGTGACTGGTGAGTGGGTGACTGGGTGAGTGGGTGAGTGGGATGNGTGGGTGAGTGGGGTGAGTGGTGAGTGAGTGACTGGTGAGTGGATGAGTGACTGAGTAGGTGAGTGAGTGGTGNGTGAGTGGTGGGTGAGTGTGGTGAGTGGGTGNGTNATTGGGTGGTGGGTGAGTGATTGGGTGAGTGGGTGAGTGACTGGTGGTGGGTAGTGGGGTGAGTGGNTGAGTGGGTGACTGGAGTGATGGTGAGTGAGTGGTGAGTGGTGAGTGAGTGGTGAGTGAGTGGTGGTGGTGAGTGAGTGGTGAGTGGGGTGTGGNTGANTGGGTGATGGTGACTGGTGAGTGGGGTGAGTGNGTGAGTGGTGCCACGTGGGTGAGTGAGTGNGTGGTGNGTGAAATCCTGGNTGGTGAGTGGGTGGNTGGTGAGTGGGTGACTGGGTGAGTGGGTGANTGANTGAGTGGGTGTAGTGACTGGTNTATTTAATTACCANTTGTTAATGGTGNAATAATCANCTGACCNAGTAGGTGAATCATCAATGCCAGAGGNCGAGAGGACTCAGCNGCCANGCATAAAAGGATTTNGAGCGAAAAAACTTTGTTTTTGGGTTATACTTGTTACAAANGTTCTTGCGNGGTTTTCACACCGTGATGACGATTTCTTGTGTTGCAGTCGAAACGTGGTGAGAATTTAATTGTTTCATATTTTTGTCATTTTAATCCCTTCTACGTGTGACTTTACGGAAAGACAATAAAGGATCTNGTAAACTCTCTGTTATCTATTTAGGGGTATCCTCTCTGGCGGTAACTCAGACCAGATCAGAGTCGGTATCCACANGACTGGCCAGAGCCAAGCAGCGGAAATTGCCGCTAATCAAGTCGGGTCAACGTGGGTCTCTGGAAACAGCCGATTCTTATCATCGCTGTGTTGTCTCTGTGTGTGTCTCTGTCTCTCTGTGTGTCTGTGTTGTCGGTCTGTTGTGTCTCTGTGTGTCTGTGGTCTCTCTCTGTGTTCTCTGTGTGTGTCTGTGTTGCTGTCTGTCTCTGTTGTGTCNCTCNGGTGTCTCTCTGTGTGTCTCTGTGGTGTCTGTGTGTGGTCTCTGTGTGTCTCTGTGTGGTGTCTCTGTGTGTCTGTGTGTCTCTGTGTGTCTCTATGNGTGTGTGTTTCTCNGTGTCTCTATCTGTGGTCTCTATGTGTGTCTCTATGTGTCTCTATGTGTCNGTGTTCTCTGTGGTCTCTGTGGTCTCTATGGTCTCTGTGTGTCTCTATGGGTCTCTGTGGNTGTCTGTGTGTGTCTGTGTGTCTCTATGGGTGTCTGTGTGTCTCTATGGTCTCTATGTGTCNGTGTGTCTCCATGTGGNTCTANGTGTGTCTCTATGGGTGTCTGTGTCTCTGTGGTCTCTGGGTCTCTGTGNTCTGTGTGTTCTATGGTGTCTGTGTGNCTCTATGTGTCTCTGTGTGTCTCTATGGTGTCTGTGTTTCTCTGTGTCGCTGGTGTCTGTGTGTCTCCGTGGTCTCTATGTGTCTCTATGGGTCTCTATGGTCTCTGTGTGTCTCTATGTGTCTGTGTGTGTCTGTGTGTCTCTGTGTCTCTATGGTGTCTCTCTGTGTGTGTCTCTATGGGTCTCTATGGGTGTCTGTGGTCTCNGTGGNTCTGTGTGTCTCTATGGGTGTCTTGTGTGTCTCTATGGGTGTCTGTGTGTCTCTATGGGTCTGTGTGTCTCTATGGGTCTCTGTGTCTGTGTGTGTCNGCTCTGTGTATGGGNGTCTGTGTGTCTCTGTGTCTCTATGGGTGTGCTATGGGTCTCTGTGTGTCTCTATGTCTCTGTGTGTCTGTGTGTGTCTGTGTGTCTCNGTGTCTCTATGGTGTCTGTGTGTCTCTATGTCTCTATGGGTGTCTGTGTGTCTCNGTGGTCTATGTGTGTCTCTATGGTGTCTGTGTCTCTGTGGGTCTCTATGGGTGTCTGTGTGTCTCTATGGTGTGTGTCTCTATGGGTGTCTGTGTGTGTCTCTGTGTGTCTCTATGGNTGTCTGTGTGTCTCTATGGGTGTCTGTGTGTCTCTATGGGTGTCTGTGTCTCTGTGTCTCTATGGGTNCTGTGTGTCTCTATGGGTGTCTGTGTGTCTCTATGGTCTCTATNTGTCTCTCTGTGTCTGTGTGTGTCTGTGTCTGTGGTCTGTCTCTGTGTCTCTGTGGGTCTGTCTGGTGTCTCTGTCTGGTGGTCTGTGGTCTCTATGGGTGTCTGTGTGTGTCTCTGTGGTCTCTGGTCTCTATGGGTCTCTATGTCTCTGTGTCTGTGTGTCTCTATGGGTCTCTGTGTGTCTCTGTGGGTCTGTGTGTCTCTATGGTTGTCTGTGTGTCTCTATGGGTGTCTGTGTGTATCTGTCTGTGTCTCTATGGTGTCTGTGTATGNGTCTCTATGGNTGTCTGTGTGTGTCTGTNTGTCTCTATGGGTGTCTGTGTGTGTCTCTCTGTGTGTCTCTATGGGTCTCTGTGTGTTNCTGTGTCTCTGTGGGTTTCTGTGTGTCTCTATGTGGTCTCTATGGGTCTCTGTGGGTGTCTGTGTTGTNCACCTATGTTTACCAAATTGGCTCAACGTGCNTGTGTNCTGCGTTTGAATTAAATGTTTCTGGATGGGTATTTCTGCCCTTTATATTTTTCAACGCTTCACTGTATTCCTCTGTGTNGTGGCCAACATCTGTAAAAATTATGTTTNGTCTCTTCCTGGTGTCTATCAATTAGACATTTTGCACGCTGTGTCAAAATTGGCGTGTCAATTTTGTGTGTGCAAGGTGNTGAAGAACGCCGCGTCCCTCTGTGTGGCTCGTCTCGGCGCCGCTGCCTCCGTGTGCGAGCTCACTCAAAATATTAAATAANCACGTTAAAGATTAATTATCAACTTCGATAAAANTGGCGTCTCAATTGAGCGTCTCTTTTAAAAGCATGTTTTCTATGGACGTTTTATTATTTAAATATTTTGCTTTGAGTGTCAGATTCGCCGCGGTCCCTAANCTCTGTGCGGGCGCGCGAAGCGGGCGCCACTGCGCGGGGACTGTCACACGCGGTGAGCAGCACTGCGTGTCTGGACTTAAAGTTTTATTATCTCTTCAGTCAGTTTCTCTCTCTCTCTGTGTGTGTCTCTGTGTGTGTGTCTGTGTGTGTGTGTCTGTGTGTGTGTGTGTCNGTGTGTGTGTGTGTGTGTGTGTGTGTGNCTGTGTGTGTGTCTCTGTGTGTGTGTCTGTGTGTGTGTGTGTGTGTGTCTGTGTGNCTCTGTGTGTGTCTGTGTGTGTGTGTGTCTTGTGTGTGTCTCTGTGTGTGTGTCTGTGTGTTGTGTGTGTTGTGTGTGTGTCTGTGTGTGTGTCTGTGTGTGTGTGNCTGTGTGTGTCTCTGTGTGTGTGTCTGTGNGTGTGTCTCTGTGTGTGTGTGTCTGTGTGTGTTGTGTGTGTGTCTCTGTGTGNGTGTGTCTGTGTGTGTCTGTGTGTGTGTGTCTGTGTGTGTGTGTGTCTGTGTGTGTGTCTCTGTGTGTGTCNGTGTGTGTCTGTGAGTTGTGTCTGTGTGTGTGTCTGTCTGTGTGTGTGTGTGTGNCTCNGTGTGTGTGTGTCTGNGTCTGTGTGTGTCTGTGTGTGTCTGTGTGTGTGTGTCNGTGTGTGTCTGTGTGTGTNTGTGTGTGTCTCTGTGTCTGTGTGTGTCTGTGTGTGTCTCTGTGTGTGTGTGTGTCTGTGTGTGTGTGTGTGTGTCTCTGTGTGTGTGTGTCTGTGTGTGTCTGTGTGTGTGTCTCTGTGTGTGTCTCTTGTCTGTGTGTGTGTCTCTGTGTGTGTCTTTCTGTGTGTGTCTGTGTGTCTGTGTCTCTGTGTGTGTCTCTGTGTCGTCTGTGTGTGTCTGTGTGTGTGTCTCTGTGTGTGTCTCTGTGTGTGTCTGTATGTGTGTGACTGTGTGTGTCTGTGTGTCTCTGTGTGTGTCTCTGTGTGTGTTGTGTGTGTCTGTGTGTGTCTGTGTGTGTCTCTGTTGTGTGTCTCTGTGTGTGTCTCNGTGTGTGTCTCTGTGTGTCTGTGNTGTGTGTTTGTGNTGTCTCTGTGTGTGTCTCTGTGTGTGTCTGTGTGTGTGTCTCTGTGTGTGTCTCTGTGTGTGTGTGTTGTGGTGTCTCTGTGTGTCTGTGTCTCTCTCTCTGTCTGTGTGTATCTGNGGTGTCTGTGTGTGTCTGTCTCTGTGTGTGNCTCNGTTGTGTGTCTCTCTCTGTGTGTGTGTCTGTGTCTCTGNGTGTGTGTCTCTGTGTGTGTCTCTGNGTGTGTCTCTGTGTGTGTGTGTCGCGCTCAAGGCTCGTGGTGAAAGTCGTCCACTTCCACCTTTCAAAAAATTTATTTTAAATTATTTTTAAAAATTTAAAAAATTTTTATAAAAAAGGCTCGTGGTCGAAACGTCGTCCACTTGCACCATTCCAAAAAAAGTAAATTTTTTATGTAAAAATTTTTTTTATTAAAAAAATTTTATTTTAAAAAATTTGAAACAATTTTTTAAAATGAGTTTCTTTTAGTGGGTTCACCTATACAGTTGCATGGGTCTCCTTGCATTTCTTAATTATATTTATTGGTTCGACAACGACGAGAACACACGAGCTGACGCGAGGTCTGGCCTTGCCTAGTGAAGTGTTGTGAGTGTTGTTGTTAAATTGCCACACAGTAGATTTAATGGATATTATTATTGTTCCACACAAACTTTGCTTTTGTGAGCGTGGCCGAAACGTCGTCCACTTCCACGTTGTCCGCTGGACTTCTTTCAATAAAAAATGTTTAAAAATGTTTTTTTTATAAAAAAATTTTTTATAAAAACTTTTTATTAAAAAAAATTATTTAACAAATTTAAACAATTTTTTTAAAGGAGTTTATTTTAGTGGGTTCACCTATACAGTTGCATGGGTCTCCTTGCATATGTTAATTATATTTATTGGTTCGACAACAACGAGAACACACGAGCTGACGCGAGGTCTGGCCTTGCCTAGTGAAGTGTTGTGAGTGTTGTTGTTAAATTGCCTACACAGTAGATTTAATGGATATTATTATTATGTTGTTCCACACAAACTTTGCTTTTGTGAGCAGGACTTTACGTGAAGGCATGAACAAATGCACGCCGCGTTTGTTTTTTATTTAAAATTGTTAAATGTATAAATATATCAATGTCCTGGGTCACAGAAGCAAAGTTTGTGGGGAGAATTTTTTTAAATCCTTTATATTAAGTTCACTTGCTTGCTTGGACCGTGCAAATATTTCGGTCGTTTTTTAACCCACTTCCCGTGATCCAATCGAGCTGATATTTTGCACACAGACTCGTTGTGCGTGACAATTTATTTTCGTAAATTTTTTTTTCCAAATTTGCCACTTTTTAGGAAAAAAAACAATGTCACCAACACAATCNTATATTTTTCAAACACAGAATTATTCAGAAACAACAAAAATGTACATATAAACAATCGTACAAAACTGACTTAATGACTTTCTTATATTTAATTTAAAAACTGTGTAAAATGAAACTCTTACTCGAAAACAGTGAATAATAAAATGAACCGATGCCGCCACGCTGATAAGGATTTATAGTGAAAAACTGTTTTNACGGGTTAATTTTTTNTCCTTTATAAGTTACTGCTTGCTGCTGCTTACACCTTCAAACGCTCGTTTTTNAACCCACTTCCGTGAATCGCTGACATTTGCCACNGCAATAGTNAAAATTTTTCATTTATTAAAAAAAACAATTGTGAGTTGCCCGAGTGGGTGAGGTGCGGTGGGTGAGTGTGGGTGAGTGGGGTGCCCGAGTGAGTGAGTGGGTGAGTGANTNGGTGAGTGGGTGAGTTGAGTGAGTGCGTGACCGTGCTGGGTGATTGGGTGAGTGGTGAGTGAGTGCTGCTGAGTGCGTGAGTGATGGGTGAGTGGGTGNGTGAGTGGNTGAGTGNGAGTGGTTGCTGGGTGAGTGGGTGGTGAGTGAGTGCGGTGAGGTGCTGCGGTGATTGGGTGAGTGGGTGAGTGGTGCGGTGCTGAGTGGGTGGTGATGGGTGAGTGGGGTGAGTGGTGAGTTGTGAGGGGTTGTGGTGAGTGGGTGAGTGAGTGAGTGCGGTGAGTGACTGGGTGAGTGAGTGGGTGGTTGTCGGTGCGGTGCGGTGGTGACGTGGGTGAGTGGGTAGTGTAGTGTGAGTTGTGAGTGGGTGGGTGACTNGGTGAGTGGGTGAGTGAGTGGGTGAGTGACTGGGTGATTGGGTGAGTGGGTTGAGTGGGTGACTGAGTGCGGTTGACTGGGTGAGTGGGTAGAGTGGGTGAGTACTGGGTGAGTGGGTGAATGAGTGACTGAGTGCGGTGAGTGGGTGAGTGAGTGAGTGCGTTGACTGGGTGATTGGGTGAGTGGGTGAGTGAGTGGGTGACTGGTGAGGGGTGANTGAGGTGGGTGAGTGGGTGAGTGAGTGNGTGGTGGTGAGTGATCTAATGGCTGAGTGCAGTGAGTGCGGTGAGCTGCTGGTGAGTGAGTGAGTGGNTGAGTGAGTGAGTGGTGGGTGAGTGATGGTGGGGTGGGTGAGTGGGTGAGTGGGTGAGTTGGGTGAGTGGGTTGTGAGTGGGTGGTGAGGAGTGGTGAGTGGGTGAGTGACTGATGGTGGGTGAGTGAGTGNCTNGTGAGTGGGTGGGTGAGTGGGTGAGTGAGTGAGTGGGTNAGTGAGTGGGTGGTGTGCNGTGCGGTAGTGAGTGAGTGAGTGAGTGACTGACTGACTGAGTGACTNAGTGGTGAGTGCGGTGGTGAAGTGGGGAGTGAGTGAGTGAGTGAGTGANTGCGGTGAGTGGAGTGAGTGGGTAGTGACTGGGTGAGTGGGTGGTGGGTGAGTGAGTGAGTGGGTGAGTGACTGGTATATTTAATTACCAATTGTTTAATGGTGCAGACAATCATCTGACCATAGGTGGCAGCCATCTCAAGCCAGAGGACGAGAGGACTCTAGCCGCCACGCATATAAAGGATTTAGAGTGAAACACTTTGTTTTTACGGTTAATTTTTTTACTATTTTTATTATTTCCTTCTACGTGACTTTACCGAAAGAACCAAGAATATAAACTCGGTGATTTCAGTTGAATTTGTCTTTACCCGGCTGATTACTTTAAAATTATGTTTTAAAAAATGTCTAACGACTTTTGTTTTACCAGGCAAAGCCCACGGCTCGTTTATCAAAGCGACCAGCCCACAACAACAACAACGACAACAACAACAACAACAACAACGACGACAACAACAACGACGACAACAACAACAACAACGACGACAACAACAACGACAACAACAACAACGAGGCAGATCTCATCATCGCGTGGAAATAAACGAGTGAATAGTGAGTGAGTGAGTGAACGCTATGTAGAGATTGTTAAGGAAATGATAGTTGGATGTGTAATCGTTGTAGAAATGTGAAGATGTAAATTTCGATTTAAAGCTTTCGTGACTGCAGGGATTCATCTTGTTGGTTCTTTCGGTAAAGTCACGTAGAAGGGAAGTAATAATGCACGGGCATAAGTAGCACTAATCACATACCTGCATTTCCCATATCCCCTCCCTTGATGCTGCTAATCCTGCATAATGCACGGGCATAAGTAGTACTAATCACACACCTGCATTTCCCATATCCCCTCCCTTGGATGCTGGTAATCCTGCATAATGCACGGGCATAAGTAGTACTAATCACACACCTGCATTTCCCATATCCCTCCCTTGGATGCTGCTAATCCTGCATAATGCACGGGCATAAGTAGTACTAATCACACACCTGCATTTCCCATATCCCCTCCCTTGGATGCTGGTAATCCTGCATAATGCACGGGCATAAGTAGTACTAATCACACACCTGCATTTCCCATATCCCCTCCCTGTGATGCTGCTAATCCTGCATAATGCACGGGCATGAGTAGTACTAATCACACACCTGCATTTCCCATATCCCCTCCCTGTGATGCTGCTAGTCCGCATAATGCACGGGCACAAGTAGCACTAATCACACACCTGCATTTCCCATATCCCCTCCCTGTGATGCTGAATTAGTACTAATCACACACCTGCATTTCCCATATCCCCTCCCTTTGATGCTGCTAATCCTGTATAATGCACGGGCATGAGTAGTACTAATCACACACCTGCATTTCCCATATCCCCTCCCTTTGATGCTGCTAATCCTGCATAATGCACGGGCAAAGTAGCACTAATCACACACCTGCATTTCCCATATCCCCTCCCTTTGATGCTGCTAATCCTGTATAATGCACGGCATAAGTAGCACTAATCACACACCTGCATTTCCCATATCCCCTCCCTGTGATCCTGCTAATCCTGCATAATGCACGGGCATAAGTAGCACTAATCACATACCTGCATTTCCCATATCCCCTCCCTGTGATCCTGCTAATCCTACATAATGCACTTACATAAGTAGTACTAATCACATACCTGCATTTCCATATCCCCTCCCTTTGATGCTGCTAATCCTGTATAATGCACGGGCATAAGTAGCACTAATCACATACCTGCATTTCCATATCCCCTCCCTGTGATGCTGCTAATCCTGTATAATGCACGGGCATGAGTAGCACTAATCACATACCTGCATTTCCCATATCCCCTCCCTGTGATGCTGCTAATCCGCATAATGCACGGGCATGAGTAGTACTAATCACATACCTGCATTTCCCATATCCCTCCCTGTGATGCTGCTAATCCTGCATAATGCACGGGCATAAGTAGCACTAATCACATACCTGCATTTCCCATATCCCTCCCTTTGATGCTGCTAATCCTGTATAATGCACGGGCATAAGTAGCACTAATCACACACCTGCATTTCCCATATCCCCTCCCTTTGATGCTGCTGATCCTGCATAATGCACGGGCATAAGTAGCACTAATCACATACCTGCATTTCCCATATCCCTCCCTGTGATGCTGCTCCTTTTGGCGTCATCTGGTCGAACACCAAATGAGACTAGGCTCTAAAGAAAGCTGTCTCTGGTGTGGACCAATCAGTTTCAAGGACAATGCATAATTACGAGTTGTGTTTTGTTTGCATTTGACTGCAAGTATTGTGGTTAATGTAAGCATGATTCCTTGCAAAAGGTGTCAGTTTTGTTGCCAGAAAAAAGGGGGAAAACCCTATTAGTGTACGGAATGTCAGCGTGTAGATGTGAAGTATCGTGACTGCAGGGATTCACTCTTTGGTTTCTTCGGTAAAGTCACGTCGGTGAGAAAGAAAACAACTAAAATCACGACGTTTCGGAGGCAACACGAGCGTCCGTCTTCAGCTGGAGTATGGACCTTGCAGTCACCCGCCCCTGCCTTAGCCGTGTCTATGAGGTGCTGTGTCTCTTAGGGCTCTCTTCACTTGATACGTCACTTTGCTGTGACGGTTCCACCTGAAGACGGGGCAACACGAGCGTCCGTCTTCAGCTGGAGTATGAACCTTGCAGTCACCGCCCCCTGCCTTAGCCGGTGTATACGAGGTGCTGTGTCTCTTAGGGCTCTCTTCACTTGATACGTCACTTTGCTGTGACGGTTCATCTGAAGACGGAGGCAACACGAGCGTCCGTCTTCAGCTGGAGTATGGATCCTTGCAGTCACCCGCCCCTGCCTTAGCCGGTGTCTATGAGGTGCTGTGTCTCTTAGGGCTCTCTTCACTTGATACGTCACTTTGCTGTGACGGTTCCACCTGAAGACGGAGGCAACACGAGCCTCCGTCTTAGTGGAGTGTGGATCCTTGCAGTCACCCGCCCCCTGCCCTTAGCCGTGTATATGAGGTGTGTGTCTCTTAGGGCTCTCTTCACTTGATAAGTCACTTTGTTGTCACGGTTCCATCTGAAGGCGGAGGCTCGTGTTGCCTCCGCCCCGCCCTTATTTAATTGTGTCTCTTTCTTTTTGATACGTCACTTTTACGGTAGAAACGGAGGCGTTTGCTAGACGTGTGATTTAATGTACCAGTGCTTTGAAAAACCAAAGATTTGATGTACGAGTGCTTTGGATTGCAAACACGTTCCGGAACGAATTAAGCTCGCAATCCAAGGTTTTNACTGCATAGACGTGTGAGTCACGTGTGACTGTGTGTATTTACATTCCCCTGTGCCTCCATACTGACGTGTAGGTGGTGTGGATATTCTTCTTGCTGTCTGCGGCTGTCGCTTCCTCTGACGCTTCTTCTGATGGAGCAAAGACGCTCAGCGCAGCTCGGGACGACAAGTCAACAATGCGGCCGGCGTGGATGCAGCACGGATCCGACTGGAAATTTGACACGGCACCAGAGAACACACACGGAGAGAAACCCTTCAAGTGCAGTGTGTGTGGGATGGCGTTTGCATGGCCATCAGTTCTTCGGATCCATCAGAGAACACACACGGGAGAGAAACCCTTCAAGTGCAGTGTGTGTGGAACGGCGTTTGCACAGTCAATAATCTTTAGCACACCAGAGAATACACACGGGAGAGAAACCCTTCAAGTGTACTCTGTGCGAGAAGCCGTTTGCAGATTCATCTGCTCTTAAAAACACAGAGAACACACACGGGAGAAACCCTTCAAGTGCAGTGTGTGTGGGAAGGTTTTCACAGCATCTGCTCTTAAAAACACCAGAGAACACACACGGGAGAGAAACCTACAAGTGCAGTGTGTGTGACAAGATTTTGCACAGTCACATAATCTTGTAAAACACCAAGAACACACAGAGAGAAACCCTACAAGTGCAGTGTGTGCGGGAAGGGTTTGCAGATTCATATGCTCTTAAATACACCAGAGAACACACACGGGAGAGAAACCCTTCAAGTGCAGCGTGTGCGGGAAGGCGTTTGCACATTCATCTACTCTTGTACACACCAGAGAACACACACGGGAGAGAAACCCTTCAAGTGCACTCTGTGCGGGAAGGCGTTTACACGGTCACACATCTTAAAACACCAGAGAACACACACGGGAGAGAAACCCTTCAAGTGCAGCGTGTGCGGGAAGGCGTTTGCACATTCATCTACTCTTGTAACACACCAGAGAACACACACGGGAGAGAAACCCTACAAGTGCAGTGTGTGTGGAAGCCGTTTGCAGATTCATATGCTCTTAAATACACCAGAGAACACACACGGGAGAGAAACCGTTCAAGTGCACTCCGTGCGGGAAGGCGTTTACACGGTCAGCACATCTTAAAAGACACCAGAGAACGCACGCGCATCAGAAGATCCACCAGGAGTGGAGTCTGAAGTCAGCTTGTGAAAGTCAAAGTGCCGCAATGAGCCCATCCCTCGTGAAACAGGAAGCAGACGACAATCCCAGCTGGGACACTTTGAAAGGTATCGAGGTGGAATGTGAAGAGGCGATGGTGAAATGTGAAGATGAAGATTCAACTCCAGAATGGGAGCTTCACATCGATGGAGGCAACGTGAAGCAGGAGGATAATTCTGACTGCGAGGCAGAGCGAGGCAACTCGCGGCACTTTGTGGAGGTGGAGGCATGGGCGGACTTCCTCCGAGACAATACAAAGTCGAATGCAGACCCGGTAGATGTGTAAGCCAGAGACGATGTCGCTCCAATAGATGCACCTTTCGGTAAAGAACCAAAGAATAATTCCTGCAGTCACGAAAGCTCCAAAATTAAGCCTGTGACAAAGGTGCACAGTTTGGATTTAAAACTTTCGTGACTGCAGGGATTCATCTTCTTGGTTCTTTCGGTAAAGTCGTCACGTAGAAGGGAAGCAATAAATGATAAAAATAAAACATTAAATAATTCTCACGACGTTTCGGCCACAACGCAAGCAGCCGTCTCAGGTGAAAACCAGGTTCGTCGAGGCGACAGAGTCTGAATCGCGGCATCTCTTCAGAAAGGTGAGAGACTCGATTAGCGGAGCCTTCTTATCCCAGAGCTTGTTGAAGGATCTCAAAGTTATGTGGAAACCCTCCCGTAGAGGCGGTTAATTTTCGATTTAAAGCTTTCGTGACTGCAGGGATTCATCTTCTTGGTTCTTTCGGTAAAGTCACGTAGAAGGGAAGTAATAAAATGATAAAAATAAAACATTAAATAATTCTCACGACGGGCTTTCGACAACGCAAGCAGCTCCTCAGGTGGAGAACAGGTCCGTTCAAGTAGACAGATAATTATTTTATGATGTTTTATTTTTATTATTTTATTACTTCCCTTCTACTGATTTGAACAAGAAGATGAAAACCAGGNCTGTCACGAAGGTTGAATGCTTTCCATAATGCTAAATTCCTCTTATATTCTTCTTTTGTCAAGGCGCTCTTCCCCCCNTTCNAACCCAGCTTATATAGCTCCATGGCAGTGTCTCTTCTTCACCTGAAGACGGCTGCTTGCGTTGTGGCCGAAACGTCGTGAGAATTATTTATNATGTTTTATTTTTATTATTTTATTACTTAATTAACATAATAATGATATTTNATTTTATTATGTTTTATTTTATTATTTTATTACTTCATAAACATAATATATTATTTTATTATGTTTATTTTATTATTTATTACTTAATTAACATTATAATATATTATTTNATTATGTTTATTTTTATTATTTTATTACTTCATAAACATAATATATTATTTATTATGTTTTATTTTAAACATAATATATTATTTTATTATGTTTTATTTTNATTATTTTATTACTTAATTAACATAATAATATTATTTTATTATGTTTTATTTTATTATTTATTACTTCATAAACATAATATATTATTTATTATGTTTTATTTTTATTATTTTATTACTTCATTAACATAATAGATGATATTTTATTATGTTTTATTTTTATTATTTATTACTTCAAAACATAATATATTATTTTATTATGTTTTATTTTATTATTTATTACTTAATTAACATAAAAGAATTTTATTTTATTATGTTTTATTTTTATTATTTTATTACTTCATAAACTAATATATTATTTTATTATGTTTTATTTTTATTATTTTATTACTTCANAAACATAATATTATATTATTTTATTATGTTTTATTTTTATTATTTTATTACTTAATTAACATAATAATNTTTTATTATTATGTTTTATTTTATTATTTTATTACTTCATAAACATAATAATTATTTTATTATGTTTTATTTTATTATTTTATTACTTAATTAACATAATAATTATTATTTTATTATGTTTTATTTTATTATTTTATTACTTCATAAACATAATAATATATTATTTATTATGTTTTATTTTATTAATCTTAATTAACTAATAAGAATGTATTTTATTTTATTATTTTATTTTTTATTATTTATTACTTCATAAACATAATAATATGAATTATTTTATATGTTTTATTATTGTATTACTTCCCTTCTACGTGACTTTACCGAAAGAACCAAGAAGATGCTTAATCACACTAGAAGTTTTGTATCGTACCTCGTCTCAAACACTCGAGAAAGTGGCAGCTGCCCCTGTGTGGTTCTGTCACGTGACCTGCTCGTGCACCTAGCCTGGCACAGCAGTCAACCCACGGCACCTGCTGGGTCTCATGCACCTAGCCTGGCACAGCAGTCACCCACGGCTGGTTCTGTCTCGTGACCTGCTCATGCACCTAGCCTGGCACAGCAGTCAACCCACGGCACCTGCTGGTTCTGTCACGTGACCTGCTCGTGCACCTAGCCTGGCACAGCAGTNCAACCCACGGCACCTGCTGGTTCTGTCACGTGACCTGCTCGTGCACCTAGCCTGGCACAGCAGTACAACCCACGGCTGGTTCTGTCACGTGACCTGCTCGTGCACCTAGCCTGGCACAGCAGTACAACAATGATCACATTGTGCAACTCCCGTATGCACGATCCACTTACATTTCTTGCGTATAACCAGAGCTCGAGGTTAACGTTCTCCCATTAAGTAAACAGAAGCAGGATAATAAATACATTTTTACACTTTTATCTGCCAACAAAACTGACACCTTTTTAAATCCTTTATATTAAGTTCGCTTTGCTTGCTTAGGACCGTGCAAATCTCTCGGTCGTTTTTTAACCCACTTCCCGTGATCCAATCGAGTTGACATTTTGCACACAGACTCGTTGTGCGTGACAATTGATGTTCGTGAATTTTTTTCCAAAATTTACACTTTTTAGGAAAAAAAAATTATGTGAGTGGGTGAGTGACTGGTNGGTGAGTGAGTGAGTGAGTGAGTGGGTGAGTGGGTGAGTGGGTAGTGGGTGAGTGAGTGATGGGTGAGTGAGTGAGTGGGTGAGTGACTGNGTGATGGGTGAGTGAGTGATGAGTGTGAGTGAAGTGNGTGAGTGAGTGAGTGAGGGTGGTGAGTGACTGGGTGAGTGACTGAGTGACTGGTGAGTGGTGGTGGGGTGGTGAGTGACTGAGTGGGTGAGTGACTGGTGAGTGAGTGGGTGAGTGGAGTGGTGGGTGATGAGTGAGTGAGTGACTGGGTNAGTGGGGTGAGTGAGTGAGTGGGTGATGAGTGATGAGTGACTGGGTGAGTGGTGAGTGGTGCGTGAGTGGGTGAGTGGTGAGTNAGTGGGTGAGTGACTGGGTGNGTGAGTGGTGAGTGGGTGACTGTGAGGGTGAGTGAGTNGTGAGTGAGTGGGTGTGGTGNGTGNGTGAGTNGTGAGTGGGTGAGTGGGTGGTGAGTGGTGATGGTGGTGAGTGGTGACTAGTGAGTGGTGGTGGTGACTGTAGTGGNTGGGTGAGTGGTGAGTGTGAGTGGGTGGTGACTGACTGGGTGAGTGAGTGAGTGGTGAGTGAGTGTGTGAGTGAGTGAGTGAGTGGTGAGTGGTGGNTGAGTGATGAGTGGTGAGTGATTTGTGAGTGAGTGGTGAGTGATGAGTGAGTGAGTGAGTNAGTNGGTGNGTGACTGGGGTGAGTGGGTGGTGAGTGAGTGGGTGAGTGGGTGNGTGGTGAGTGAGTGGGTGAGTGAGTGGAGTGAGTNTGGTGACTGGTGAGTGGGTGAGTGACTGGTATATTTAATTACCAATTGCTTAATGGTGCATGCAATCATCTGACCCATAGGTGAGCCATCTCAAGCCGAGGACGAGAGGACTCTAGCCGCACGCATATAAAGGATTTAGAGTGAAAAACTTTGTTTTTACGGGTTAGTACTTGTTTAAATCCTTNATATTAAGTTCACTTGCTTGCTTAGGACCGTGCAAATCTTTCGGTAATTTAACCCACTTCGTGACACAATGAGNTGACATTTTGCACACAGACTCGTTGTGCGTGACAATTGATTTTCGTGAGAAAAAATTCCATAATTTTAGCCTCACTGCAGGGAGTGCTGTCGGTAGCAGCACAGCTACACACAGACAAAGCTCCCCAGGTAGCCTCTAACAGACTGCAGGGCAAGTGCTGTCAGTAGCAGCAGCTACACACAGACAAAGNTCCCCTAGGTAGCCTCAACGACTGGGGCAAGTGCTGTCAGTGCAGCAGCTACACACGACAAAGCCCCCCAGGTAGCCTCTAACAGCGCGGGCAAGNGCTTCAGTAGCGCAGCTCACACAGACAAAGCCCCCCAGTAGCCTTAACAGACTGCAGGGCAAGTGCTGNCTAGCAGCAGCTCCACACAGACAAAGCTCCCCCAGGTAGCCTCTAACAGACTGTAGGGCAAGTGCTGCTACACACAGACAAAGCTCCCCAGGTAGCCTCTAGCAGACTGCAGGGCAAGTGCTGTCAGCAGCAGCAGCTACACACAGACAAAGCTCCCCAGGTAGCCTCTAGCAGACTGCAGGGCAAGTGCTGTAGTAGCAGCAGCAGCTACACACAAAGCTCCCCCAGGTAGCCTCTAACAGACTGCAGGGCAAGTGCTGTCAGTAGCAGCAGCAGCTACACACAGACNAAGCTCCCCAGGTAGCCTCTAACAGACTGCAGGGCAAGTGCTGTCAGTAGCAGCAGCAGCTACACACAGACAAAGCTCCCCCAGGTAGCCTCTAGCAGACTGCAGGGCAAGTGCTGTCAGTAGCAGCAGCAGCTACACACAGACAAAGCTCCCCCAGGTAGCCTCTAGCAGACTGCAGGNCAAGTGCTGTCAGTAGCAGCAGCAGCTACACACAGACAAAGCTCCCCCAGGTAGCCTCTAGCAGACTGCAGGGCAAGTGCTGCTACACACAGACAAAGCTCCCCAGGTAGCCTCTAAGGTCCCCCGGATCGAGAGAAGGAATCGACTATTGACGATCCAAAGTCGATCCGCGGATCGATCCGACAGCCCTCGGCGAGAAGGCGACGCGAACGTCAATGGCGGAGAAGTCAGCCGCTCCTCCTCTACCTCCTCCTCTACCTCCTCTNTACTCCTCCTCTACCTCCTCCTCTACCTCCTCACTGCCTGGCGACGACAACAACTCACAGGATAGCAGTAGCAGCAGTAGTAGCGGCGGCGGCGGCTACGACCAGACCGCCGTTGAGGCCTACACCGGCTCGGAGCCTGCGGCCTCTGCCGACGCCGCGTGCATTCGCGGCGGAGATTCAGGCGAGNGGCGGCGAGGGGAGGTTGGGGGAGATTGTGAATAGTGATGAAGATGATGATGGTGGTGATGGTGGTGATGGTGATGATGATNGTGATGATGATGGTNGTGGTATGATGATGGTGGTGATGGTGGTGGTGATGGTGATGATGATGGTGGTGATGGTGGTGGTGATGGTGGTGGTGATGATGTGGTGGTGGTGATGGTGGTGATGATGATAATGGTTGTGGTGATGATGGTGGTGATGATGATGATGATGGTGGTGATGGATGGTGATGGTGATGATGATGGTGATGATGATGTGGTGGTGATGGTGGTGGTGATGGTGGTGATGATGAGTGGTGATGATGATGGTGGTGGTGATGGTGGTGATGATGGTGATGGTGNTGGTGGTGGTGGATGGTNATGATGATTGGTGGTGATGATGATGTGATGGTGGTGATGGTGGTGGTGGTGAGAGTGGTGGTGATGTGGTGGTGATGGTNATGGTGGTGGTGATGGTGGTGAGCGTGGTGATGGTGATGATGGGTGTGATGGTGGTGGTGGTGGTGATGATGGTGATGGTGGTGATGATGGTGGTGGTGGTGATGGTGTGGTGAATGATGATGAGTGGTGATGAGATGGTGGTGGTGATGATGTGGTGGATGATGGTGGTGGTGGTGATGGTGGTGATGATGTGGTGATGATGGTGGTGATGGTGGTGATGGTGGTGGTGATGATGTGGTGGTGTGATNGTGGTNATGGTGGTGGTGGTGAAAATTGATGGTGGTGATNGTGGTGATGTTGATGTGTGATNNTGGTGGTGATGATNGTGGTGATGATGGTGGTGATGGTGGTGGTNATGATGGTGGTGGTGATGGTGGTGATGATGGTGGTGGTGGTGTGTGGTGNTGGTGATGATGTTGATGATGATGGTGATGAGGAGGAGTGAGGTCAAACTGGAGGACTATGANGAGGAGATCCTGNAGNTGCTGATGGCCGTGACGTCNACAGGGTGCAGCAGCTCCACAGTCGTAATGGTCTNTGNGTGGTGACGTCNGTGGGTCGTGTGGTGATGGTCTGTGGGTGGTGNTGGTNTGTGGTCTNTGGTGGTNATGTCTGTGGGTCTNTGGTGGTGAGTCNGTGGGTCTNTGTGTGTGAGAGTCTAGTGGTCTCTGNGTGGTGNNTCTCGTGGTCTNTGGTGGTGAGTCTGTGGGTCTCATGTGTGNTGGTCGTGGGTCTNTGGTGGTGAGTCTGTGGGTCTTGGTGGTGAGTCTGTGGGTCTNTGTATGTGGTGNGTCTGTGGGTCTTGTGGTGAGTCTGTGGGTCTCTGTGTGNTGAGTCTGTGGGTCTCTGTGTGTGNGTNTGTGGGTCTNTGGTGGTGNGTCNGTGGGTCTNTGTGTGGTGAGTCTGTGGGTCTNTGNGTGTGNGTCTGTGGTCTTGNGTGTGAGTCTGTGGGTCTCTGTGTGGCTGAGTCTGTGGGTCTCATGTGTGNTGAGTCTGTGGGTCTCATGNGTGGCTGATCTGTGGGTCTNTGTGTGGTGNGTCTGTGGTCTCTGTGTGNTGGTCTGNGTGGTGAGTCTGTGGGTCTTGGTGGTGAGTCTGTGGGTGTGTGGCTGAGTCTGTGGGTCTCTGTGTGGTGAGTCTGTGGGTCTNTGTGTGGTGAGTCTGTGGGTCTCTGTGTGNTGNGTCTAGTGGGTCTTCAAGTGTGTGAGTCGTGGTCTCTGGTGNTGAGTCTGTGGGTCTTGTGTGGCTGAGTCTNTGGGTCTCTGTGTGGTGAGTCTGTGGGTCTNTGTGTGNTGAGTCTGTGGTCTNTGNGTGNTGAGTCTGTGGGTCTCTGTGGGCTGAGGTCTGTGGTCTCTGTGTGGTGAGTCTAGTGGGTCTCTGGTGGTGAGTCTGTGGGTCTCTGTGTGGTGAGTCTGTGGGTCTCTGTGTGGCTGTCTGTGGGTCTCTGTGTGAGTCTGTGGGTCTCTGTGTGGTGCAGTCTGTGGNTCTCTGTGTGTGAGTCTGTGGTCTCTGTGTGNTGATCTGTGGGTCTCTGTGTGGTGAGTCTGTGGGTCTTGTGTGNTGANTCTGTGGGTCTCTGTGTGGCTNAGTCTGTGGGTCTCTGTGTGGCTGAGTCTGTGGGTCTCTGTGTGGTGAGTCTGTGGGTCTCTGTGGGTGAGTCTGTGGGTCTCTGTGAGTCGTGGGTCTGTGTCTGTGGGTCTCTGTGTGTGAGTCTGTGGGTCTCTGTGTGAGTCTGTGGTCTCTGTGTGGTGGCGTGTCTGTGTGGTGTCTGTGGGTCTCTGTGTGGTGAGTCTCTGTGGGCTCTCTGTGTGNTGAGTCTGTGGGTCTCTGTGTGNTGAGTCTGTGGTCTCTGTGGGGTGAGTCTGTGGTCTCTGTGTGGTGAGTCTGTGGTCTCTGTGTGTGTCTGTGGGTCTCTGTGTGATCNGGGGTCTCTGTGGGGTGTCTGTGGGTCTCTGTGTGNTGAGTCTGTGGGTCTCTGTGTGNTGAGTCTGTGGGTCTCTGTGTGNTGAGTCTGTGGGTCTCTGTGTGNTGTCTGTGGGTCTCGTGTGNTGAGTCTGTGGGTCTCTGTGTGGTGAGTCTGTGGGTCTCTGTGTGNTGAGTCTGTGGGTCTCTGTGGTGTCTGTGGTCTCTGTGGGTGTCTGTGGGTCTCTGTGTGTGAGTCTGTNGGTCTCTGTGTGTGAGTCTGTGGTCTCTGTGTGTCTGTGGTCTCTGTGTGGTGTCTGTGGGTCTCTGTGTGNTGTCTGTGGTCTCTGTGGTGTCTGTGGTCTCTGTGGGGTGAGTCTGGGGGTCTCTGTGTGNTGAGTCTGTGGGTCTCTGTGGNTGTCTCTGTGGGTCTCTGTGTGNTGTCTGTGGTCTCTGTGGTGTCTGTGGGTCTCTGTGTGTGTCTGTGGGTCTCTGTGTGTGTCTGTGGGTCTCTGTGTGTGAGTCTGTGGGTCTCTGTGTGTGAGTCTGTGGGTCTCTGTGGTGTCTGTGGTCTCTGTGTGTGTCTGTGGGTCTCTGTGGTCTGTGGTCTCTGTGTGGTGANTCTGTGGTCTCTGTGNGTNTCTGTGGGTCTCTGTGNGTGTCTGTGGGTCTCTGTGTGNTGAGTCTGTGGGTCTCTGTGTGNTGTCTGTGGGTCTCTGTGTGTGTCTGTGGGTCTCTGTGTGTGTCTGTGGGTCTCTGTGGNTGTCTGTGGGTCTCTGTGTGNTGTCTGTGGGTCTCTGTGTGTGTCTGTGGGTCTCTGTGTGTGAGTCTGTGGGTCTCNGTGGTGTCTGTGGGTCTCTGTGGTGANTCTGTGGGTCTCTGTGTGTGTCTGTGTCTCTCTGTGTGTGAGTCTGTGGGTCTCTGTGTNTGTCTGTGGTCTCTGTGTGGTGTCTGTGGGTCTCTGTGTGTGAGTCTGTGGGTCTCTGTGTGTGAGTCTGTGGGTCTCTGTGTGAGTCTGTGGGTCTGTGGAGTCTGTGGGTCTCTGTGTGNTGTCTGTGGGTCTCTGTGTGAGTCTGGGTNCTGTGNGTGGTCTGTGGGTCTCTGTGGTGAGTCTGTGGGTCTCTGTGGTGTCTGTGGTCTCTGTGTGNTGTCTGTGGGTCTCTGTGGTGTCTGTGGTCTCTGTGTGTGTCTGTGGGTCTCTGTGNTGAGTCTGTGGGTCTGTGGGTGANTCTGTGGGTGTGTGTCGGGGTGAGTCTGTGGGTCTCTGTGTGTGTCTGTGGTCTCTGTGTGNTGAGTCTGTGTCTGTGTGTGAGNTGTGGGTCTCTGTGTGTGTCTGTGGGTCTCTGTGTGTGTCTGGGGTCTCTGTGTGNTGTCTGTGGGTCTCTGTGTGNTGTCTGTGGGTCTCTGTGTGGAGTCTGTGGGTCTCTGTGTGNGTCTGTGGGTCTCTGTGTGTGTCTGTGGGTCTCTGTGTGTGAGTCTGTGGGTCTCTGTGTGGAGTCTGTGGGTCTCTGTGTGTGTCTGTGGGTCTCTGTGTGTGTCTGTGGGTCTCTGTGTGNTGTCTGTGGGTCTCTGTGAGTCTGTGGGTCTCTGTGTGTGAGTCTGTGGGTCTGTGTGNTGAGTCTGTGGGTCTCTGTGTGGTGTCTGTGGGTCTCTGTGTGGATGAGTCGTGGGTCTGTGTGGGACTCTTGTGTGNTGAGTGTGGGTCTGTGTGTGAGTATGGGTCTGTGTGTGAGTCTGTGGGTCTCTGTGTGNTGAGTCTGTGGGTCTCTGTGTGNTGAGTCTGTGGGTCTCTGTGTGGCTGAGTCTGTGGGTCTCTGTGTGTGTCTGTGGGTCTCTGTGTTGNTGAGTNGTGGGTCTCNGTGTGTGAGTTGTGGGTCTCTGTGTGTGTCTGTGGGTCTCTGTGTGTGAGTCTGTGGGTCTCTGTGTGNTGNGTCTGTGGGTCTGTGTGTGTGTGTGGNTCTCTGTGTGGCTGAGTCTGTGGTCTCTGTGTGTGAGTCTGTGGGTCTCTGTGTGNTGAGTCTGTGGGTCTCTGTGTGATGAGTCTCTGTGTGGGTCTGTGTGTGAGTCGTGGGTCTCTGTGTGNTGGTCTGTGGGTCTCTGTGTGTGAGTCTGTGGGTCTCTGTGTGTGAGTCTGTGGTCTCTGTGTGNTGTCGTGGGTCTCTGTGTGNTGTCTGTGGGTCTTGTGTGGGTGAGTCTGTGGGTCTCTGTGTGGTGAGTCTGTGGGTCTCTGTGTGTGAGTCTGTGGGTCTCTGTGTGGGTGTCTGTGGGTCTCTGTGTGTGTCTGTGGTCTCTGTGTGGCTGTCTGTGGGTCTCTGTGTGGTGAGTCTGTGGGTCTCTGTGGNTGTCTGTGGGTCTCTGTGTGGTCGAGTGTGGGTCTCTGTGTGGGTGTCGTGGCTTCTGTGNTGAGTCTGTGGGTCTCTGTGTGTGAGTGTGGGTCTCTGTGTGNTGAGTCTGTGGTCTCNGTGTGNTGAGTCTGTGTCTTGTGGTGANCTGTGGGTNTCTGTGTGNTGAGTCTGTGGGTCTCTGTGTGNTGAGTGTGGTCTCTGTGTGNTGAGTCGTGGGATGTGTGNTGAGTCGTGGGTCTGTGTGTGAGTCTGTGGGTCTCNGTGGTGAGTCTGTGGGTCTCTGTGTGGGTGAGTCTGTGGGTCTCTGTAGTGGTGAGTCTGTGGGATGTGTGTCGNTGAGTCTGTGGTCTCTGTGTGTGGTCTGTGGGTCTCGTGTGTGAGTCTGTGGGTCTCTGTGTGGCTGAGTCGTGGGTTCTGTGTGGCNGAGTCTGTGGGTCTCTGTGTGGTGAGTCTGTGGGTCTCNGTGTGGTGAGTCTGTGGGATCTCTGTGTGGTGAGTCTGTGGGTCTCTGTGTCCAGGTGAGTCATGTGGGCTCTGTNTGTGAGTCTGTGGGTCTCTGTGTGTGATGAGTCTGTGGGTCTCTGTGTGAGTGAGTCTGGGTCTGTTGTGGTNGTCTGGGATCTCTTTGTCTGATCTCNGTGTGGATGTGTGGTCTCNGTGTGGATGAGTGTGGTCTAGTGTGATCTGTGGGTCTCTGTGTGTAGTCGTGTGGTCTCTGTGTGTGAGTCTGTGGTCTCTGCNGGTGAGTCTGTGGGTCTCTGCGTCGGATGAGTCTGTGGGTCTCTGCGATTGAGGACTGAGTCTATGGGTCTCTANGATTGGTGAGTCTATGGNTCTGTGGTGTGAGTGTGGCTATGAGTCTGTGGTCTCGTGTGGTGAGTCTGTGGNTCTCTGTGTGAGGTGAGTATGTGGGTCTCTGTGTGGTGAGTCTGTGGGTCTCTGTGTNAGTGAGTCTGTGGGTCTCTGTGTGGTGAGTCTGTGGGTCTCTGTGTGGTGAGTCTTGTGGTCTCTGGGTCTCTGTGAAAAATTAGTGAGTCTGTGGGTCTCTGTGTGTAGTCTGTGTGTGGCGAGTCTGTGGTCTGAATGTGAGTGAGTCTGTGGGTCTCTGGTTNTGGTGAGTGTGGCTGTGTGGTGAGTCTGTGGGTCTCTGTGTGGTGAGTCTGTGGGTCTCTGTGTGGTGAGTCTGTGGGTCTCNGTGTGAGAGTNTGGTGAGTCTGTGTGAGTGAGTCTGTGGTGTCTGTGTGTGGTGAGTCTGTGGGTCTCTGTGTGGTGAGTCTGTGGGTCTGTGTGAGTCTGNGGTCTCTGTGTGAGTCTGTGGGTCTCTGTGTGGTGAGTCTGTGGTCTCTGTGTGGTGAGTCTGTGGGTGTACTAGTGGTGAGTCTGTGGGTCTCTGTGTGATCGTGTGGATCTGTGGGTCTGTGTGAGGTGAGTCTGTGGGTCTCTGTGTNGANGAGGCCTAGTGGGTCTCNGTGTGNGAGTCTGTGTGGGTCTCTGTGTGAGTCTGTGGGTCTCTGTGTGAGTCTGTGGGGTCTCTGTGTGAGTGTGTGGGTCTGTGTGAGTCTGTGGGTCTCTGTGTGANTGTTGAGTCTGTCACTGTGTGGTGGTGTGGGTCTGTGTGGTGGGTCTGGTGGTGGTGAGTCTGTGGGTCCTTGTGTGATGTGGGTCTCTGTGTGNTGAGTCTGTGTGNTGGAGTCTGTGTCTCTGTGGCNAGTCTGTGGGTCTCTCTGTGTGGCTATGAGTCTGTGGTCTCTGTGTGAGTCTGTGGGTCTCNGTGTGGTGAGTCTGTGGGTCTGTGTGTCTGTGGGTCTGTGTGGTGAGTCTGTGGGTCTCTGTGTGTGAGTCTGTGGTCNTTGTGTGAGGTCTGTGGGTCTCTGTGTGGTGAGTCTGTGGTCTCTGTGTGAGTCTGTGGTCTCTCTGTGTGGTNTGTGGTGAGTCTGTGGTCTGTGTGTGAGTCTGTGGGTCTGTGTGTGTAGTCTGTGGTCCCTTGGGGTGTCTGTGGGTGTCTGTGTGNTGAGTTGTGTGGTGAGTCTGTGGGTCTCTCTGTGTGTGAGTCTGTGGGTCTCTGTGTGNTGAGTCTGTGGGTCTCTGTGTGAGTCNGTGGGTCTGTGTGTGAGTCTGTGGGTCTCTGTGTGTGGTCTGTGGGTCTCTGTGTGGAGTCTGTGGGTCTCTGTGTGTGAGTGTGGTCTGTNTGGAGTCTGTGGGTCTCTGTGTGAGTGAGTCTGTGGGTCTCTGTGTGNGAGTCTGTGGGTCTCNGGTGTGAGTCTATGGGTCTCTGTGNTGAGTCTGTGGGTCTCTGCNTGNTGAGTCTGTGGGTCTCTGCGGTGAGTCTGTGGTCTCTGTGTGGCTCTGAGTCTGTGGGTCTCTGTNTGGGTGGGGNCTCTGTGGTGGAGTCTATGGGTCTCTGTGTGTGAGTTGTGGGTCTCTGTGTTGAGCTTGGGTCTCTGTGTGGTGAGTCTGGGTCTGTGTGTGATGAGTCTNTGGGTCTCTGTGTGTGAGTTTGTGGGTCTCTGTGTGNTGAGTTTGTGGGTCTCTGTGTGGTGAGNCTGTGGGTCTCTGTGTGTGGAGTTTGTGTCTCTGTGTGGTGANTCTGTGGGTCTCTGTGTGGAGGTGAGCTGTGGGTCTCTGTGTGGAGTCTATGGGTCTCTGTGTGGTGAGTTTGTGGGTCTCTGTTGTCTGTGGGTCTCTGTGTGTGAGGTNTGTGGGTCTCTGTGTGTAGTCTGGGCGTCTCTGTGTGAATGTCTGTGGCGTCTGTGTGTGCATATGTGGGTCTCTGTGGGTGTCTGTGGGTCTCTGTGTGTGAGTCTGTGGNTCTCTACGTGTGTGACTGTGGGTCTCGTGTGNTAGTTGTGGGTCTCTGTGNGNTGAGCTCTGTGGTCTCTGTGGGTGGTCTGTGGGTCTCTGTGTGTGAGNCTGTGGGTCTCTGTGTGTCGTGGGTCTCTGTGTGNTGTCTGTGGGTCTCTGTGTGNTGAGTCTGTGTCTCTGTGTGNTGAGTCTGTGGTCTCTGTGTATCTGTGGNTCTCTGTGTGTGAGTCTGTGGTCTCTGTGTGTCTCTNTGAGTGTGGGTCTCTTACAGTGTNTGAGTGACTGTGGGTCTCTGTGTTCTATGAGTCTGTGGTCTGCGGNGTGAGTCTGTGGGTCTCTCTGGGAAATGAGTCTCTGTGGGTCTCTTGTGNTGAGTCTGTGGGTCTCTGTGTGAGTCTGTGTCTCTGTGTGNTGAGTCTGTGGGTCTCTGTGTGTGAGTCTATGGGTCTCTGTGTGNTGAGTCTGTGGGTCTGTGTGGCTGAGTCTCCCCCGTGGGTCTCTGAGTCTGTGGGTCTGTGTGTGNTGATCTATAGGGTCTCTGTGTGGGTGAGTTTGTGGCTCTGTGGCTGAGTTTGTGGGTCTCTGTGTGNTGAGTCTGTGGNTCTCTGTGTNTGCNNTGGGTCTCTGTGTGNTGAGTCTATGGGTCTCTGTGTGNTGAGTTTNTGTCTCTGTTTGTNTGAGTCTGTGGTCTCTGTGTGAGTCTGTGGGTCTCTGTGTGGCTGTTCNGTGGCGTCTGTGTGNTGAGTCTGTGGCTCTCTGTGNTTATGTGGGTCTCTGTGTGTCTGTGTCTCTGTGTGNGAGTCTGTGGGTCTCTGTGTGNGGTNTCTGTGTGTCTGTGGGTCTCTAGTGTGTCTGTGCCAGGTCTCTGTGGAGTNTGTGTGTCTCTGTGTGTCTCTGNGNGTGNCTGTGTGTGNGTCTCTGTGTGTGTGTGTTTGTTCCTCNGNGTGNCTGTGTGNCTGGTGGCTGTGTGTGNGGTGTCTGTGGTGTGTGTGTCTACTGTGTGTGTCTCTGTGGTGGTACCCCCACGTTGTGNGTGTGTGTGTNGTGTACANTGTGTGTCTCTGCTGNATCNGGTGNGTGGTCTGTGGTCTCTGTGTTTTGTTGTCTCNGGCTGTTCTGTGGTNTATGTCTGTCTCACTGTATGGTCTGTCTCTGGNGTGTCTCTCTGNGTCTCTGTGGCTCNGTGTGTGTTGTCTCTCTCTCNGTATGTCTCTGTGTGTGNGTCTCTGGGNGTGTGTGTCTGGGTATCTGTCAGGNGTGTGTCTGTCTCTCTCNGTACACTCTGTCTGTGCTATGGTCTCTCTCACTGTCTCACTGGTCTCTCTCACTGTTTTGNCTGTCNCTCTGNGTCTGCGTGCCTAGTTTTGNGTCTGTGTCTGCNGTGNTCTCACCGTGTGTGTGTGTCTGTGTGTGTGTCTCTCTGGTGTCTGTGTCTCTGTGTTTCTGTCTACTCTGTGTGTGTCTCTAGTCCCGTCTGGNGTCTGNGTGNCTGTAGNGTGNCTACTGTGTGTGTGTCTNTCTGTGTGTGTGNCTCTGTGTGTGTGNCTGTTTCTCNGTCTGTCTGTGTCTCTCTCTGTTTTGTTGTGTGTGTGGTTTCTCNGTGTTGTCGTGTGTGNGTGNCTGTGTGNTTGTCTCTCTGTGTCTCTCNGTGTGTCTCTCTGTGTGTCTCTGTGTATGTCTCTGTGTGTCTCTGTGTGTCTCTGTGTGTGTCTCTGTGTGTTTGTCTNNTGTGTTTGTGTGTGTCGTCTGTGTGTGTCTCTGTGTGTCTCTAGTGTCTTTGTTTTGTCTGTCTCTGTGGTCTGTGTCTCTGGTCTGTGTGTGTGTTGTGTCTTCTCTGTGTGTGTTCTGTGTTCTGTGTGTGTCTCTGTCTGTCCCCGTGNCTTGTACTCTGTGTGTGNCTGTGTANTGTCTCTGTGTGTCTCTGTGTGTCTCTGTGTGTGTCTCTGTGTGTGTCTGTGTGTGTGTCTGTGTGTGTCTTCTGTGTGTGTCTCTGTGTGTGTGTGTGTGTCTCTGTGTGTCTGTGTGTGTGTCTGTGTGTGTGTCTGTGTGTGTGTCTCTGTGTGTGTCTGTGTGTGTCTCNGTGTGTGTCTCTGTGTGTGTCT
>WFAB01002568.1:0-33686 GCA_018977245.1 Lethenteron camtschaticum | reverse complement strand
ACACTACACATACACTACACTACACTCACACTATACACTACACTACATACTACACTATACACTACACTGTACACTACACTATACACTACTATACACTACACTTTACACACTAACCACACTATACACTACACTATACACTACACTATACACTACACTATACACTACACTATACACTACTACCTGACACTATACACTACATGCTACACTACACTATACACTACACCTNCAAGCTACACTACACTATACACTACACTATACACACACTATACACTACATGCTACACTACACTATACACTACACTATACTATACNCTACACTACTACACGACACTACACTATACACTACACTGATACTACACTACACTATACACTACACTACACTACATGCTACACTACACTACATGCTACACTACACTATACACTACACTATACACTACATGACCTACACTACACTATACTACACTATACACTACACTATACACTACATGCTACACTACACTACACTACACTNCATGCTACACTACATGCTACACTACACTACATGATACACTACACTATACACTGCACTATACACTACACTATACACATGACCTACACTACGCTACACTATACACTATGTGCTACACTACACTATACACTACATGCTACACTACAATATACACTACATGCTACACTACACTATACACACATGCTACACTACACACTACACTATACACTGCACTATACACTACACTATACACTGCACTATACACTACACTATACACTGCACACTACTACACTACTACACTATACACTACATATACACTACACTATACACTACTATACACTGCACTATACACTACACTATACACTACACAACATACACTACACTATATACTACACTATACTACTACACTGCACTATACACTAACTATACACTACACTATACACTACACTATACACTACTACACTACACTATACACTACGTGCTACACTACAATATACACTACATGCTACACTACACTATACACTACACTATACACTACATGCTACACTACACTATACACTACATGCTACACTACACTATACACTACTACACTATACACTACGTGCTACACTACACTATACACTACATGCTACACTACACTATACACTACACTATACACTACTACACTACACACTACACTACTACTACACTACACGCTATACACACACTNCACTACACCACTACACACTACACTACACACACAAATACACTACACTACATGCTACCACCACTACTATACACTATACTACACTATACTATACACTACTATACACTACACACTACATGCTACACTACACGCTATACACTACACTACACCACACTATACACTACACTCCACTATACACGCTAAACACTACGCTACACTATACGCTACACTACTCTACACTACACAATACACGCTATACACTACGCTACACTATACATAGTACGCACTCGGCGCATTACACTACACTACTCGCTACACTACACTATACTACACTATACACACTACACTATACACTATACACACTACACTACACACTACACACACACTATACACACTACACTATACACTCCGCTACTCGCTACTCTACACACTACACTACACACTATACTACACGCTACACTACACTATACACTACGCTACACTATACACTACACTATACACTACGCTACACTATACACTACACTACACTATACGCTACACTACACGCTACACTACACGCTACACTACACTCTACACTACATGCTACACACTACATACTACACTATACACTACACTACTATACACTACACTATACACTACACTACACTATACACTACACTATACACTACACTACTATACACTACACTATACACTACACTACACACTATACACTACACTATACGCTACACTACTATACACTACACTATACGCTACACTACACTATACACTACATGCTACACACTACATACTACACTATACACTACACTACTATACACTACACTATACACACTATACACTACACTATACACTACATGCTACACACTACATACTACACTATACACTACACTACTATACACTACACTATACGCTACCACTACTATACACTACACTATACACTACACTATACACTACATGCTACACACTACATACTACACTATACACTACACTACTATACACTACACTATACACTACACTACTATATACTACACTATACACTAACGCTACACTACACTATACACTACATGCTACACACTACATACTACACTACTATACACTACACTATACACTACACTACACTATACACTACACTACACTATACACTACACTACACTATACACTACATGCTACATACTACACTATACACTACACTACTATACACTACACTATACACTACACTATACACTACACGCTACACTACACTATACACTACATGCTACACACTACATACTACACTATACACTACACTACTATACACTACACTATACACTACACTATACACTCCGCTACTCGCTACGCTACTCACCACTGACCGTGTCGTCCCCTCACACTCTCACCAGGTGGTGCTATACACTACTATACACTACTATACACTACACTATACACTACTATACACTACTATACACTACACTATACGCTACACTACTACACTATACACTACTATACACTACGCTACACTACTATACACACTGCACTACTATACACTACACTATACGCTACACTACACGCTACACTACACTACACTATACACTACACTACTATACACTACACTATACACTCCGCTACTCGCTACGCTACTCACCACTGACCGTGTCGTCCCCTCACCACTCTCACCAGGTGGTGCTCACCAACCAAATGACGACGCGGGTGAGCGGCCAGGGGGAGTCTGTGCTCGTCCCGGCGCTCGGTGAGGCAGTACACAGTACACACAGTACACACTAGACGCAGTACACAGTACGCACAGACGCAGTACGCAGTACGCAGTACGCACAGACGCAGTACGCAGTACGCAGTACGCACAGACGCAGTACGCACAGACGCAGTACGCAGTACGCACAGACGCAGTACGCACAGACGCAGTACGCGCTAGACGCAGTACGCACAGACGCAGTACACGCTAGACGCAGTACGCACTCACAGTACGCGCTGACACAGTACGCACTCACTGAGTGTGTGGGTGCGTGAGTGAGTGGGTGAGTGGGTGGGTGCGCGAGTGGGTGGGTGGGTGAGTGGGTGGGTGGGTGAGTGGGTGGGTGAGTGAGTGAGTGGGTGGGTGGGTGAGTGGGTGGGTGCGTGAGTGGGTGGGTGGGTGCGCGAGTGAGTGCGTGGGTGGGTGCGTGGGTGGATGGATGAGTGAGTGGGTGCGCGAGTGAGTTAGTGAGTGGGTGAGTGGGTGGCTGGGTGAGTGGTTGAGTGTGTGAGTGGGTGGGCGGGTGAGTGGGTGGGTGGGTGAGTGGGTGCGTGGGTGAGTGGGTGGGTGAGTGGGTGAGTGCGCGGGTGGGTGATTGAGTGGGTGGGCGAGTTAGTGGGTGCGCGAGTGAGTGTGTGAGTGGTGGGTGCGTGGATGAGTAGGTGAGTGGATGGTGAGTGGGTGGGTGGGCGAGTGGGTGAGTGAGTGGGTAGTGACGGTGGTAGTGATTGTGCTACCTCTGTCCCCCCTCCCNAGTCTCCCCCCCCCAGGGAGAGCTGGGGCATGCTGCCAGCACCGCCTGGTGCTGCGNTGGAGGGGCGGACCATGAGACCGCCGTCGGTGACCAGGAGAGTTCACGGCTCTTCAGATTCAGAGTCTCGGTGCATCGTCTGATCTGATAAAGTAGTGCATAGTGTAGTGTATAGTGTGTAGTGTGTAGTGTATAGTAGTGTATAGTGTAGTGTGCATAGTGTAGTGTATAGTGTGTAGTGTGNGTGAGTGTATGTGTGGTGTGTATAGTGTAGTGTATAGTGTAGTGTGTGAGTGTAGTAGTGTAGTAGTGTAGTGTAGTGTAGTGTATAGTGTGTAGTGTAGTAGTGTGNGTAGTGTAGTGTGTAGTATAGTGTGTAGTNGTGTANAGTGNAGTAGTGNAGTGTGTATACGTGTAGTAGTGTAGTGTNTGAGTGTGATATAGTAGTAGNGTAGTGTAGTGTAAGTGTAACGTCGTGGTGTNTGTAGTGTAGTAGNGTAGGTGTNGTGTAGTTATAGTAGTGTGAGTGTTGTAGTAGTAGTGTTGGTAGTGTTAGTAGTGTNGNGTAGTGTATAGTGTGTGTATAGTGTNGTNGTGTATNGTGTTAGAGTGTGTATAGTAGTAAGTGTATAGTGTGAGTGTATATAGTGTATGAGTGTATATGTGTGTATAGTGTGTGTATAGTGTAGTGTATAGTGTGTAGTGTATAGTGTAGTGTATAGTGTAGTGTATAGTATAATGTGTAGTGTATAGTGTATAGTGTGTAGTGTATAGTGTAGTAGTGTATATTGTAGTGTATAGTGTGTAGTGTATAGTGTAGTGTATAGTGTATAGTGTATTGTAGTGTATAGTATAGTGTAGTGTATTAGTGTAGTGTATAGTGTAGTAGTCGTATAGTGTAGTGTATAGTGTCGGTGAGTGAGTGGGGGTTTCCNGCGTGCGTTCGCAGGGTGGCCACCGTCTACAAATCTCCAAGTCACCGCGAGGACAGCGCCTGCTTTGCCGTCACGGTGAGCGACCGGCAAANCACCGCCACCACCGCCGTCAAAACCACACAGTCATCGTCACCACTACCACCATCGTCATCACTACCACCATCATCACCACTACCACCATCATCATCACCACTACCGCCATCATCATCACCACTACCGCCATCATCATCACCACTACCGCCATCTTCATCACCACTACCGCCATCATCATCACCACTACCGCCATCATCATCACCACTACCGCCATCATCATCACCACTACGCCATCATCATCACCACTACCACCATCATCATCACCACTACCACCATCATCATCACTACTTCCACCATCATCGTCACCACTACCACCATCATCGTCACCACTCGCCATCGTCACCACTACCGCCATCATCATCACCACTACCGCCATCATCATCACCACTACCGCCATCATCATCACCACTACGCCATCATCATCACCACTACCACCATCATCATCACCACTACCACCATCATCATCACCACTACCACCATCATCATCACCANTACCATCATCATCACCACTACCACCATCATCATCACCACTACCACCATCATCATCATCACCACTACCGCCATCATCATCACCACTACCGCCATCATCATCACCACTACCGCCATCATCATCACCACTACCACCATCATCATCACCACTACCGCCATCATCATCACCATACCGCCATCATCATCACCACTACCGCCATCATCATCACCACTACCGCCATCATCATCACCACTACCGCCATCATCATCACCACTACCGCCATCATCATCACCACTACCGCCATCATCATCACTACTACCGCACCATCATCATCACTACCACCACCATCATCACCACTACCGCCATCATCATCACCACTACCACCATCATCATCACCACTACCGCCATCATCATCACCACTACCACCATCATCACCACCATCATCATCACCACCATCATCATCACCACTACCACCATCATCATTACGACCCATCATCACCACTACCACCATCATCACTACTACCGCCACCATCATCATCACTACCACCACCATCATCATCACTACCACCATCATCATCACCACTACCATCATCACCACTACCACCATCATCATCACCACTACTATCATCACCACTACCGCCATCATCATCACCACTACCACCATCATCATCACCACCATCATCGTCACCACCATCATCATCACCACTACCACCATCATCATCACCACAATCACCACCACCAACCAGTCAGTCACTATCACCACTATCACTACCACCACCACCATAGTCATCATCACCATCGCCACCACTACCACCAACCAACCACAGTCAGTCACTACACCACTACCACCACCACTACCACCACCATCACCACCACTACCACCACCACCACCACCTCCACCACCACCATCACCACTACCACCACTACCACCATCACCACTACCACCATCACCACTACCACTATCACCATCACCACTACCACTACTATCACCACCACTACCACCATCACCACTACTACCACCACCACTACCACCATCACCACCACCATCACCACTACTAACTACCACCAGTCACCCTCACCACCACAGACACTATCACCACCATCACTCTCACCACCACCACCACCACCACAATCATTGCTACAATCCCACCACTACCATCATCACCACAATCATTGCTACAATCCCCACCACTACCACCGTCACACCTTGACCCATTGCAATGACTCTGCGTGTGTCCTTGTTGGCGTCCTTAACTTCATTATTTGTGACCCGGTTGCTTGTGTTTGCGCTACCAACACAGCACACCCCCCAAGTTCCATTCCCACTCATCAACTCTCTCCCGGGTCTACAGGAGGTCGTGGGTTCCATCCCGATCCTAACGATGCCTGCCGCTGTATATTTGGGTGTGTGTCTCTCTCTCTCTCGAACGTGGTGAGATGTTAACTACCTGCCTGGTGTGTGTGTATGTGTGTTTGTAGGTCTGTGTGTGTGTGTGTACGTGTGTCTGTATGTACGTGTGTGTGTGTACGTGTGTGTAGGTCTCCGTGTGTCTGTAGGTCTCTGTGTGTGTGTACGTGTGTGTGTGTGTACGTGTGTGTGTACGTGTGTGTGTGTACGTGTGTGTGTAGGTCTCCGTGTGTGTGTGTACGTGTGTGTAGGTCTCCGTGTGTGTGTACGTGTGTGTGTACGTGTGTGTGTAGGTCTCCGTGTGTGTGTGTACGTGTGTGTGTGTACGTGTGTGTAGGTCTGTGTGTGTGTGTACGTGTGTGTGTGTGTGTACGTGTGTGTACGTGTGTGTGTAGGTCTCCGTGTGTGTGTGTACGTGTGTGTGTACGTGTGTGTGTGTACGTGTGTGTGTACGTGTGTGTGTAGGTCTCCGTGTGTGTGTACGTGTGTGTGTGTATCTGTGTGTGTGTCCACGTGTGTGTGTACGTGTGTGTGTGTACGTGTGTGTGTAGGTCTGTGTGTGTGTANGTGTGTGTGTGTACGTGTGTGTGTGTACGTGTGTGTGTGNACGTGTGTGTGTAGGTCTCCGNGTGTGTGTGTGTACGTGTGTGTGTGTACGTGTGTGTGTACGTGTGTGTGTACGTGTGTGTGTGTACGTGTGTGTGTGTCGTGTGTGTACGTGTGTGTGTANGTGTGTGTGTACGTGTGTGTGTGTATGTGTGTACGTGTGTGTGTGTACGTGTGTGTGTGTCTCTGTGTGTAGGTCTGTGTGTAGGTCTCCGTGTGTGTGTACGTGTGTAGGTGTACGTGTGTGTGNGTGTGTGTAGGTCTCCGTGTGTGTGTGTGTGTACGTGTGTGTGTGTACGTGTGTGTACATGTGGGTGTACGTGTGTGTGTGTACGTGTGTGTGTAGGTCTCCGTGTGTGTGTGTACGTGTGTGTGTACGTGTGTGTGTAGGTCTCCGTGTGTGTGTGTACGTGTGTGTGTAGGTCTCTGTGTGTGTGTACAGTGTGTGTGTAGGTCTCCGTGTGTGTGTACGTGTGTGTGTACGTGTGTGTGTACGTGTGTGTGTGTAGTGTGTGTGTGTACGTGTGTGTGTACGTGTGTGTAGGTCTCCGTGTGTGTGTACGTGTGTGTGTGTCTGTGTGTGTGTGTGTGTGTGTGTCTCCGTGTGTGTGTGTGTACGTGTGTGTGTGTACGTGTGTGTGTGNACGTGTGTGTGTGTACGTGTGTGTAGGTCTCTGTGTGTGTGNACGTGTGTGTGTACGTGTGTGTAGGTCTGTGTGTGTGTGTGTGTGGTGTACGTGNGTGTGTAGGTCTCCGTGTGTGTGTAGGTGTGTGTGTGTGTGNAGGTCTCCTGTGGTGTGTGTGTGTGTGTGTGTGTGTGTGTGTACGTGTGTGTGTGTCTCCGAGTGTGTCTGTGTGTGTGTGGGGAGCGGTAGTGTGCACTTAGCGCTGCGCTACGAACCCGGCGACCCGAGTTCGATTCCCGCTCACGGCCAACACCGGTGACGATTATCCGAACCGGTCCTGGGCCTCCCCTAGGTCGACTCAGCCTCAAACGAGTACCTGGTGCGGTGTGTAAACATCCACTGGGGAGACAAAGGCGGCCGGGCGTGGTGCTGGCCACCCACCCCCTCGTGTGCCACAGCGCCGGTAGCCTTCATAGACGCTCGCCAACAGCACTTGCCCCTACAGCCTGTCACAGGCTACACGGGGGATCTTATCTTTGGTGTCGATGGCACCCTCTGTTCCGTGTGTGGTCTGCGAGCGTAGCCGACGGGGTGAGGGACGTGCCACAGCCTCCCGCGTCCACCACCGTCGCTCAAGCCAGCGTCCACCCCACAGCGTCCACCATCACAGCGTCCACCACCACAGCGTCCACCCCACAGCGTCCACCATCACAGCCTGGAGTCCAACCCATGCAAACGGAAACGCGAGGACAGCGAAACCACTTCCCCCTGACCCCGCTGTAGGAGATGTTGACTACCTCGCCTGGTCTACAGGAGGTCGTGGTTCGATTAGCCTGAGAGATGTTGACTACCTCGCCTGGTCTACAGGAGGTCGTGGGTTCGATTAGCCTGGGAGATGTTGACTACCTCACCTGGTCTACAGGAGGTCGTGGGTTCGATCCACCCTGGAGATGTTGACTACCTCGCCTGGTCTACAGGAGGTCGTGGGTTCGATCNTATCCTGGAGATGTTGACCACCTCGCCTGGTCTACAGGAGGTCGTGGCTTCGTACCCTGTGGGATGTTGACTACCTCGCCTGGTCTACAGGAGGTCGTGGGTTCGATTAGCCTGAGAGATGTTGACTACCTCGCCTGGTCTACAGGAGGTCGTGGGTTCCATTAGCCTGAAGGGTGTTGACTACCTCGCCTGGTCTACAGGAGGTCGTGGGTTCAATTAGCCTGAGAGATGTTGACTACCTCGCCTGGTCTACAGGAGGTCGTGGGTTCCATTAGCCTGAGAGATGTTGACTACCTCGCCTGGTCTACAGGGATGTTGACTTCGCTGGTCTGGGAGATGTTGACTACCTCGCCTGGTCTACAGGAGGCCGTGGGTTCCATTAGCCAGACCCTGTGGATGTTGACTACCTCGCCTGGTCCAGGTGGATGTTGACTACCTCGCTGGTCCAGGTCGTGGGTTCGATCCCTGACCCTGGGAGATGTTGACTACCTCGCCTGGTCTACAGGAGGCCGTGGGTTCCATTAGCCTGAGAGATGTTGACTACCTCGCCTGGTCTACAGGTGGATGTTGACTACCTCGCTGGTCCAGGTCGTGGGTTCGATCCTTGACCCTGGGAGATGTTGACTACCTCGCTGGTCTACAGGAGGTCGTGGGTTCGATCCCGACCCTGACAATGTCTGCTTTATATTTGTAGTCTGCGTGTCTCTCTCCGTGGTGGTCTCTGTGTGGATTTTGTCTCTGAGTCCTCCGGTTTCTCACGTTCAGAATGTGCGTCACCACGCCGTGTTCAGAGTTGTTTAGCCGCCGATGTAAATGTCCACGTTGTGACGATCATGACGACGATGATGACGACATCAACCACGTGGTGTAGCTGCTGTCATTTGGTGATGTCCAGCAGGTCGCCTGTCTGACAGAACTACACACAGCTGATCAGTGGGAACTCACACCCTGGTCACAAATACAAAACATAGTTTTTTTGTGGTTCTCAATCTTGTATCTTTTCACGGCTACTCTTACCCCCCCCCCCCCTCCTTGTTTAATTTATTTTCAACCAAATGTAGCCCCCCCCCTCCCCCCCACATCTTGCCTTGACACCCCCCAACACGGATCTGTTTCAATAAAAGATAGAATGTCCTTTGGGTCAAGCGTCACATTTTGTCCGAGGTAAACCCCCCAACTAAGCCAGACAACTGCAAGGCTGCTGCTGATACAGGTGAGGAACAACAGGTTCCACACTGCTGCCCACCAGGGATTATTTGTCTGTCTGTCTGTCGTGCACGAATGCGCTGTCCAACCAAGTTGCTACCTGCCCACTCACGTCACCACTCAAAGCACGTCTCGCATCATTTCAAAGCACTCACTCCTCACCACTCCNACCCACCCCACCACCCTCACCCCTCACCACTCACCCTCACTAGCCTCACCACTCCACTCACCACTCACCCTCACCCCCCACTCACTCCTCACCACTCACTCACCACTCCACTCACCACTCACCACCCCACTCACCCTCACCACCCCACTCACCTCACCACTCCCACCACACTCCCTCACCACCCCACTCACTCCTCACCACTCACTCCTCACCACTCACGTCCTCACCACTCACCACCCACTCACCCCTCATCACACACACGCACGTACACACACACACGTACACACACACACACACGTACACACACACGCACGTACACACACACACGCACGTACACACACACACGCACGTACACGTACACACGCGCACGTACACACACGCACGTACACACACGCACGTACACACACGCACGTACACACGCGCACGTACACACGCGCACGTACACACACGCACGTACACACACGCGCGTATACACACACACACGCACGCACACACACGCACGCACACACACGCACGTACACACACGTACACACACACGCACGTACACACACGCACACACACGCACACACACACGCACGTACACACACGCACGTACACACACACGTACACACACGCACGTACACACGTACACACACGTACACACACGTACACACACACGTACACACACGCACGTACACACACACATGCACGTACACACACACACGTACACACACGCACGTACACACACANGCACGCACACACACACGTACACACACACGTACACACACACGTACACACACGCACACACACACGTACACACACACACGCACGTACACACACGCACGTACACACACGCACGTACACACACGCACGTACACACACGCGCGGTGCCGTTACTAACGCGGCAAGCCACGAGGCGATTTGCTCTGTGCGCTCGCGAAACGCCGACGGACACATCGGAGACTGAATTACTGGCGAGGATCATCGGTACCCCCACCCCCGCCCCTCCACCCAACCGCCCATTCCACATTAGCGTGTCCGAGGAGGAGGTTCCCGTGGCCCGGCTGTGCTCCCGCAGTCCCATACCCTTTTTCAATATTGCACTACTCTCTACCGAGTGCTACAGGAGTGCAAACTTGAAAGGTGCCGGGCTGCAGAGGAGTTTGAGGGTGGGGGGGGGGTGGTGGGGGNTGGGGGGGNTGGTGGGGGGTGGGNGGGGTGGGGGGGGTCTGTCCCGCTCCTCATCACCACGGCAACTCGTGTCATCCTCGCGGCGGCTGCGGTGCGGACCGACGGACAAAGACGGTCACTTGCCGGAAAAGTCTGTCGCGCCTACCCTGTCGCTCTGCTACTGCTACAGCTACCGTTCCTCCTCATCATCGCCACGGCAACTCGTGCCGTCCTCGCGGCGGCTGTGGCGCGGACCGACGGACAAAGGCGGTCCCACTCCCGGTCACTGAGAAGTCGTCTTCTCGGTTCTTTCGGTAAAGTCGTCACGTAGAAGGGAAATAATAAAATAATAAAATATGATCATTGTTTTTTACCCTTCTATCTGGCAACAAAACTGACACTTTTTTTACAAGGAGTCATGTTTGCATTGACCACAATACCTGCAGTCGTAATGCAAACAAAAAAAACACAACTCTGATAATAATATGCACTGTCCTTGAAGTTGATTGGTCACACCCGAGACAGCTTTCCTTAGAGCCTAGTCTCACATGGTCCTTGAAGTTGATTGGTCCACACCCGAGACAGCTTTCCTTAGAGCCTAGTCTCACATGGTCCTTGAAGTTGATTGGTCCACACCCGAGACAGCTTTCCTTAGAGCCTAGTCTCACATGGTCCTTGAAGTTGATTGGTCCACACCCGAGACAGCTTTCCTTAGAGCCTAGTCTCACATGGGTTGGACCAAAAGGCGTCCAACCCATGTGAGACTAGGCTCTAAGGAAAGCTGTCTCGGGTGTGGACCAATCAACTTCAAGGACAGTGCATATCATTATCAGAGTTGTGTGCATGACTGCAGGTATTGTGGTCTATGCAAACATGACTCCTTGTAAAAAAGGTGTCAGTTTTGTTGCCAGATAGAAGAGTAAAAAAACAATTATCATATTTTTACTGCCAAATGAGGTTCCAATGGAATCAAAATAAAACAATGAAATACAATTCTCACGACGTTTCGGCCACAACGCAAGCAGCCATCCTCAGGTGCTTGCGTTGTGGCCGAAACATCGTGAGAATTATTGTATTATGTTTTATTTTTATTATTTTATTACTTCCCTTCTACGTGACGACTTTACCGAAAGAACCAAGAAGATGAATCCCTGCAGTCACGAAAGCTTTACATCGAAAAAAAAGATGATGTTGATGATTATTTTGATGTTAATGATGATGATGTTGATGATGATGTTGATGATGTTGATGTTAATGATGATGTTGATGTTAATGATGATGATGATGATGTGAATGACGCTGTCTTTGACAGACCTGTTCTTCACCTGAGGACGGCTGCTTGCGTTGTGGCCGAAACGTCGTGAGAATTATTTTATACAGGTAGGAACGAAGTGGACCAGCCACCAATAAATTATTTCGTCCGTCCGTCCGTGTAGCAACATCGCCCCCTACTGCAAACACTTGGCAGGACCCTACAAAACCTTTAGACTCAGTGAGGCTTTCCTGGCTAAACAAGTGTAACATTCCCTTATAATTCCCTGAGATAGCTTTCAATTAAAACTTTTAAATTAAAAATTAACTCACAGCGCCCTAAAGCCTACAGCTAGGCCTAGAACTAGGCCTCAAACTCTCCCTTCGTATCGTCCGATTAGGTGTAGCAACATCGCCCCCTACTGCAAACACTTGGCAGGACCCTACAAAAACCTTTAGGCTCAGTGGGGCTTTCCTGGCTAAACAAGTGTAATAATACATTATGTTTATATTCTTTGGTTATTCGTTCCTACAAGCCCACCCGCAGGGTCCTGTTATGTTTTATGTTTATTATTTTATTATTTCCCTTCTACGCGACTTTACCGAAAGAACCAAGATGATGAATCTCTCTGCTGCAGTCACGAAAGAAGCTTTACATCGAAACAAGATTAATCCCTGTTGCAGTCACTCTTCTACCGGTTCAATCTTGCGAGAGTTCCATCTGAAGCTGGCGTCTTACGCGAGTGGATTGGAGGGTTCGGGGGTGAAGAGCTTCACAGCTCATCAGATTCTCCTCCTCCTACCGCCGCNACTGGCCGCTGTCTCTCGCCGCCACATGCCCTTTTATATATTGCACTGCTCGCCGCCAAACAACAGGAGTGCAATAGTAAAAAAGCGCGCGACGGGGGAAAGGTGGCGGAGGAGAGAGGGGGGTGGGTGGCCAGCGCGATGAGGGGGCGGGGGGTACCGGTGTTGCTCACCCTGTCACCGCTCGTCGCTCACCCTGTCGCTCATCCTGTCACTCACCAGCCGGTCGCTCACCCTGTGGCTCACCCGCACGGTCGCTCACCCTGTCGCTCACCACGTCGCTCACTCACCCGCGCGCTCACTCACCCTGTGGCTCACCCTGTGGCTCACCCTGTCGCTCACCCTGTCGCTCACCAGCNCCGCTCACCCTGTGGCTCACCCGCACGGTCGCTCACCCTGTCGCTCACCACGTCGCTCACTCACCCGCGCGCTCACTCACCCTGTGGCTCACCCTGTCGCTCACTCACCCTGTCACTCACCAGCGCGGTCGCTCACCCTGTGGCTCACCCGCACGGTCGCTCACCCTGTCGCTCACCACGTCGCTCACTCACCCGCGCGCTCACTCACCCTGTGGCTCACCCTGTCGCTCACCAGCGCGGTCGCTCACCCTGTGCTCACCCGCACGGTCGCTCACCCTGTCGCTCACCACGTCGCTCACTCACCCGCGCGCTCACTCACCCTGTGGCTCACCCTGTGGCTCACCCTGTGGCTCACCCTCGCTCACCACGTCGCTCACCACGTCGCTCACTCACCGCGTGCTCACCCTGTCGCTCACCCGCTCGCCTCACCCGCTCGGTCGCTCACTCACCCCCCGCTCACCCTGTCGCTCACCACTCGCTCACCCCCCGNTCACCCCGTCCTCACCCTGCGCTCATCGCTCACCCCACGTCGCTCCTCACCCTCGCTCATCCTGTCACTCACCAGCGCGGNCGCTCACCCTGTGGCTCACCCGCACGGCGCTCACCCTGTCGCTCACCACGTCGCCATCACCCGCGCGCTCACTCACCCTGTGGCTCACCCTGTCGCGCTCACCACGTCGCTCACCACGTCGCTCACTCACCCGTGGCTCACCCTGTCGCTCACCCTGTCGCTAACCCGATCGCTCACCCACCCACTCACCCATCGCTCCCCGCACGTCGCTCACCCTGTCGCTCACCCGCACGGTCGCTCACTCACCCACCCGCTCACCCACCCGCTCACCCCGTCGCTCACCCGCGTGGTCGCTCACCCCGTGGTCGCCACTCGCACGGTCGCTCACCACGCGCTCACCAGCGCGGCCGCTCACCCGCCGCTCACCCCCTGCAAATAAAAAAACGAAGCGGGCGGGGGGGGGAGCAAGCAGAGGAGTTGAGAGACAATTCTCTTTTAGGTCGATTGAGTGCAAGTGAAATGTGTNTGAGTGGTTGGTGGTGAGNGTGGGTGGTGAGCGTGTGGTGATGGTGGTGGTGAGCGTGGTGGTGAGCGTGGTGGTGGTGGTGGTGGTGGTGGTGGTGGTGGTGGTGGTGAGGTGGTGGTGAGCGTGGTGAGCGTGGTGGTGAGTGGATGGTGGTGGTGAGCGTGGTGGTGTNAGCGTGGTGGTGGTGAGCGTGGTGGTGGTGAGCGTGGTGGTGGTGAGCGTGGTGGTGGTGAGCGTGGTGGTGGTGGTGGTGGTGAGCGTGGTGGTAGTGAGCGTGGTGGTGGTGGAGCGTGNTGGTGGTGAGCGTGGTGGTGAGCGTGGTGGTGGTGAGCGTGGTGGTGGTGAGCGTGGTGGTGGTGAGCGTGGTGGTAGTGAGGTCGTGGTTGGTAGTGAGCGTGGTGGTGGTGAGCGTGGTGGTGGTNAGTGGTGGTGGTGGTGTGGTGAGCGTGGTGGTTGTGGTGAGCGTGGTGGTGAGCGTGGTGGTGGTGAGCGTGTACATCATGGTGGTGCTACTCGCTACTGCAGCACTTGCCCCTACAGCCCTGCTAGAGGCTACCTGGGGAGCTTTGTCTGTGTACATCATAGGCGGTACTACTCGCTACTAGCAGCACTTGCCCCTACAGCCCTGCTAGAGGCTACCTGGGGAGCTTTGTCTGTGTGTACATAGGTGGTGCTGCTACTAGCAGCACTTGCCCTGCAGCCTGCTAGAGGCTACCTGGGGAGCTTTGTCTGTGTGTACTCATAGGCACTACTGCTACTGACAGCACTTGCCCCTACAGCCCTGCTAGAGGCTACCTGGGGGAGCTTTGTCTTCCCACTGACAAGTTTTTCTCGAGTGAACTGCGTGAGCGCCGGATCGGGTAGATGGGGGAGAGGGGACAGCTTTCCCATCGATTCCAGAATCAGAATATTTTACTGATAGGAACCTCCTGGTGACACCAGCCCACAGGGGATTATTGGTCTACAGGAGGTCTGTGTCTCTCTCATCATCATCATCATCACGGTGGCTAGGAGATGTTAACTACCTCGCCTGGTCTACAGGATCTGTGTCTCTCTCATCATCATCATGGTGGCTAGGAGATGTTAACTACCTCGCCTGGTCTACAGGAAGTCTGTGTCTCTCTCATCATCATCATGGTGGCTAGGAGATGTTAACTACCTCGCCTGGTCTACAGGAGGTCTGTGTCTCTCTCATCATCATCATCATCATCACGGTGGCTAGGAGATGTTAACTACCTCGCCTGGTCTACAGGAGGTCTGTGTCTCTCATCATCATCATCACGGTGGCTAGGAGATGTTAACTTCCTCGCCTGGTCTACAGGAGGTCTGTGTCTCTCTCATCATCATCACGGTGGCTAGATGTTAACTACCTCGCCTGGTCTACAGGAGGTCTGTGTCTCTCTNATCATCACGGTGGCTAGGAGATGTTAACTACCTCGCCTGGTCTACAGGAGGTCTGTCTCTCTCTCATCATCATCGTCACGGTGGCTATGAGATGTTAACTACCTCGCCTGGTCTACAGGAGGTCTGTGTCTCTCTCATCATCATCACGGTGGCTAGGAGATGTTAACTACCTCGCCTGGTCTACAGGAGGTCTGTCATCATCATCACGGTGGCTAGGAGATGTTAACTACCTCGCCTGGTATACAGGAGGTCTGTGTCTCTCTCATCATCATCACGGTGGCTAGGAGATGTTAACTACCTCGCTTGGTCTACAGGAGGTCTGTGTCTCTCTCATCATCATCACGGTAGCTAGGAGATGTTAACTACCTCGCCTGGTCTACAGGAGGTCTGTGTCTCTCTCATCATCATCACGGTGGCTAGGAGATGTTAACTACCTCGCTTGGTCTACAGGAGGTCTGTGTCTCTCTCATCATCATCATCACGGTAGCTAGGAGATGTTAACTACCTCGCCTGGTCTACAGGAGGTCTGTGTCTCTCTCATCATCATCATCACGGTGGCTAGGAGATGTTAACTACCTCGCCTGGTCTACAGGAGTCTGTGTCTCTCTNATCATCATCATCACGGTAGCTAGGAGATGTTAACTACCTCGCCTGGTCTACAGGAGGTCTGTGTCTCTCTCATCATCATCATCACGGTGGCTAGGAGATGTTAACTACCTCGCCTGGTCTACAGGAGGTCTGTGTCTCTCTCATCATCATCACGGTGGCTAGGAGATGTTAACTACCTCGCCTGGTCTACAGGAGGTCTGTGTCTCTCTCATCATCATCATCATGGTGGTTAGGAGATGTTAACTACCTCGCCTGGTCTACAGGAGGTCTGTGTCTCTCTCATCATCATCACGGTGGCTAGGAGATGTTAACTACCTCGCCTGGTCTACAGGAGGTCTGTGTCTCTCTCATCATCATCATCATGGTGGTTAGGAGATGTTAACTACCTCGCCTGGTCTACAGGAGGTCGTGGGTTCAACCCTGACGACGCCTGCTGCTGTATATATGGAGTCTGCGTCTCTCTCTCTCCCCGTGGTGGTCGCTGCGTGGATTTCTCACTGGGTCCTCCGGTTTTCCCCACCACGTCTAGAATTGTTAAAAATTAACCCGTAAAAACAAGTTTTTCACTATAAATCCTTTATATGCGTGGCATCGGGGCGGCTAGAGTCCTCTCGTCCTCTGGCTTGAGATGGCTGCCACCTATGGGTCAGATGATTGCCTGCCAGCATTAAGCAATTGGTAAATAGATATAATTTTTTCTCCCCTAAAAAGTGTAAAATTTTCACGAAATCAATTGTCTCGCACAACGAGTCTGTGTGCAAAATGTCAGCTCGACTGGATCACGGGAAGTGGGTTAAAAAACGACCGAAAGATTTGCACGGTCGTAAGCGCGCAAAGCAAGCACACAAGCACGCAAGCAAGTGAACTTAATACTGGTAGGAACGAAGTGGACCAGACCACCAATAGATTAATGTGTCCGTCCGTCCGTCCGTCCGTCCGACAAGATGGCCGCCCGCTCCCCCTGCGATCTGTGAACTAAACAAGATGGCCGTCGCTTCCGCCGCCTCACGGCGAAACTTTAAACTTCGCTTCAAAATTACTTTGCTGAAACGCAGCACGTTTTTTAACACAGAGACAAGATACATTTATTAACACAGAGACGAGATACATTTAATCGCCTTATTTGTGCACGAAAAGCGCGGCTTCGCGAGGCCTACTGCAGAGGCTTCGCGAGGCCTAGTGCAGCAGGCTTCGCGAGGCCTAGTGCGGCAGGCTTTATACTAGTAAATGCATTCGAGTTTCCCCATCTAAGGTCAATGAATCTCAGATGTGATCGTTTGGAAATGAAAGACGACCGAGTCTTTAAATCTCACAGCGTTTCTTGTAAAAACAAACACTTTTAATTAACGTTACACTAGAATACAGTAATTTTTTCTTTAACTCCTCTATACCCGGTCGATATCCCTGTACCGGTACTAAGTATTATTCCTACCAGCCCACCCCACAGGGTCCTGTTATAAAGGATTTAAAAACCGCGTTCCCTTTCACGTAACGACTGCGCCGGTCTCTCACCCCCTCTCGCATTCCACGACGCCACCGCGGAAATAAACAAAACAACAAAAACAGGGGGCACACGGGAGACTCTCAGTCACCTCGGAGGAAAATATTCAAGGCAGGGCCCCCCGCCCCACACACACCCCCACACACACCCCCACACACACCCCCCACACACACACCCCACACACCCCCCCACACACACCAACACACACACACCCCCCACACACACACCCCCCACACACACCAACACACTCACCGACATATTCACTTACTCACCCACTCACTTACCCAGCCACACACCCGCACGCCCACACACCCCACGCCACACACACCCCCCACACACACCAACACACTCCCTCACTCACTGACATATTCACTTACTCACCCACTCACTTACCCACCCACACACCCGCACGCCACACACCCCCATGCCAAACACACACCAACACACTCACTGACATATTCACTTACCCACTCACCCACCCACACACCCGCACGCCCACACACCCACGCTCCACACACCCACACACCCACACACACACACANCCCACACACACACCCCACACACTCACTCACCGACATATTCACACTCACCCACTCACCCTCCCACACACCCGCACGCCCCACACACACCCACGCCCCACACAGACCCACACCCCACACCCACACAGACCCCCACACACACCCACACACAAAATGCAAACTTTCTTCCACAACAGGTACAAGCGGTTGTTTGTAGCAGGTTATTTGGGCTGCTAGAAAACGATCCAAATGATGATTGGGGACTGTGAGGGCGGGCACAAGCCGGCGTGAGTAGGTTAAACGTTGAGTTTTATAAGGGCACCACGGGGTGACCAGCCCCTCCCCACCCAGCCCACCCCCACCCAGCCCCACCCCACCCTCCCCACCCAGCCCCTCCCCACCCAGCCCCACCCCCGCCCAGCCCCACCCCACCCTCCCACCCAGCCCCTCCCCACCCAGCCCCATCCCCCGCCCAACCCACCCTCCCCACCCAGCCCCTCCCCACCCAGCCCCACCCCCGCCCAGCCCACCCTCCCCACCCACCCCTCCCCACCCAGCCCCACCCCCGCCCAGCCCCACCCTCCCCACCCAGCCCNTCCCCACCCAGCCCCACCCCACCAGCCCCACCCCACCCTCCCCACCCAGCCCCTCCCCACCCAGCCCCACCCCCGCCCAGCCCCACCCCACCCTCCCCACCCAGCCCCACCCCACCCTCCCACCCAGCCCCTCCCCACCCAGCGGAATACACCACGCCGCCGTTGACCCTGGCCATTGACCAACAACCCAACGTTCCTACCAGCTCCCTCCACAGGAATGTGTTTAAAAAAAAATGTTTTACTTGTACTAGATAAGGCCCCACTAAGATTATGTCCAGCTCTTTTTCAGAAGCTACCAGGGCCATCCCAAACGAAAGCAGCTCAACTAAGTGGCGTATCATCGCGTGGAAATGTACAGAAGGAGAGATTCTAAAGGTGGCGGGGAAAACCAGAGGACCCGAAGAGAAATCCACGTGACCACGAGGAGAGAGAGAGAAAGAGAATAAATATAACCCGTAAAAACAAAGTTTTNCACTATAAATCCTTTATATGCGTGGCGGCTAGAGTCCTCTCGTCCTCTGGCTTGAGATGGCTGCCACCTATGGGTCACATGATTGCATTGCACCATTAAGCAATTGGTAATTAAATATAATATTATTGTCCTTAAAAGTGTAAAAGTTTGAAAAAAAAATGTCACGAACATTAATTGTCTCGCACAACGAGTCTGTGTGGAAAATGTCAGCTTGATTGGATCACGGGAAGTCGGTTAAAAACGACCGAAAGATTTGCACGGTCCTAAGCAAGCAAGCGAACTTAATATAAAGGATTAAAAATATTCGCCTGTGGAGGACGCGGGATCGATCCCACGACCTTTGGCATGGGAAGCGAGGGCGCTACCAACTGCGCTACTCCGCCACGGCCTGTGGAGGGTTACGCTCTGGGCTCCTACACTCTGACGTTCAGCCAAAGCCATGAATGAGTTCTATTTGAATAAAAGTAAAATAATTTTTTTTTGCCTAAAAAGTGTAAAATTTTGGAAAAAATTTTCACGAACATTAATTGTCACGCACAACGAGTCTGTGTGCAAAATGTCAGCTCGATTGGATCACGGGAAGTGGGTTAAAAANCGACTGAAAGATTTGCACGGTCCTAAGCAAGCAAGCAAGCGAACTTAATATAAAGGATTTAAAAAGACCCGGTCTCCAAATATACAGCAGGATCGTCAGGGTTGGGATCAAACCCAAGAAATCCTGTATACCAGGTGAGGTAGTTAACATCTCACCACGGGAAAAGAGAGAGACGCAGACTCCAAATATACAGCAGGCATCGTCAGGATTGGATTGAACCCACGACCTCCTGTTGACCAGGTGAGGTAGTTAACATCTCCTAGCCACCGTGATGATGATGAGAGACACAGACCTCCTGTAGACCAGGCGAGGTAGTTAACATCTAGCCACCGTGATGATGATGAGAGAGACACAGACCTCCTGTAGACCAGGCGAGGTAGTTAACATCTCCTAGACACCGTGATGATGATGAGAGACACAGACCGTAGACCAAGCGAGGTAGTTAACATCTCCTAGCCACCGTGATGATGAGAGAGAGACACAGACCGTAGACCAGGCGAGGTAGTTAACATCTCCTAGCCACCGTGATGATGATGAGAGAGACACAGACCTCCTGTAGACCAAGCGAGGTAGTTAACATCTCCTAGCCACCGTGATGATGATGATGAGAGAGACACAGACCTCCTGTAGACCAGGCGAGGTAGTTAACATCTCCTAGCCACCGTGATGATGATGAGAGAGACACAGACCTCCTGTAGACCAGGCGAGGTAGTTAACATCTCCTAGCCACCGTGATGATGATGATGAGAGAGACACAGACCTCCTGTAGACCAGGCGAGGTAGTTAACATCTAGCCACCGTGATGATGATGAGAGACACAGACCTCCTGTAGACCAGGCGAGGTAGTTAACATCTCCTAGCCACCGTGATGATGATGATGAGACACAGACCTCCTGTAGACCAGCGAGGTAGTTAACATCTCCTAGCCACCGTGATGATGATGAGAGAGACACAGACCTCCTGTAGACCAGGCGAGGTAGTTAACATCTCCTAGCCACCGTGATGATGATGAGAGAGACACAGACCTCCTGTAGACCAGCGAGGTAGTTAACATCTCCTAGCCACCGTGATGATGATGAGAGAGACACAGACCTCCTGTAGACCAGGCGAGGTAGTTAACATCTAGCACCGTGATGATGATGAGAGAGACACAGACCTCCTGCAGACCAGGCGAGGTAGTTAACATCTCCTCGCCACCGTGATGATGATGATGNGAGAGACACAGACCTCCTGTAGACCAGGCGAGGTAGTTAACATCTCCTAGCCACCGTGATGATGATGAGAGACACAGACCTCCTGTAGACCAGGCGAGGTAGTTAACATCTCCTAGCCACCGTGATGATGATGAGAGAGACACAGACCTCCTGCAGACCAGGCGAGGTAGTTAACATCTCCTCGCCACCGTGATGATGATGATGAGAGAGACACAGACCTCCTGTAGACCAAGCGAGGTAGTTAACATCTCCTAGCCACCGTGATGATGATGATGAGAGAGACACAGACCTACTGTAGACCAGGCGAGGTAGTTACCATCTCCTAGCCACCGTGATGATGATGATGNGAGAGACACAGACTTCCTGTAGAGCAAGCAAGGTAGTTAACATCTCCTAGCCACCATGATGATGATGAGAAGACACAGACCTCCTGTAGACCAGGCGAGGTAGTTAACATCTCCTAGCCACCGTGATGATGAGAGAGACACAGACCTCCTGTAGACCAAGCGAGGTAGTTAACATCTCCTAGCACCGTGATGATGAGAGAGACACAGACCTCCTGTAGACCAGGGAGGTAGTTAACATCTCCTAGCTGCCGTGATGATGATGATGATGAGAGAGACACAGACCTCCTGTAGACCAGGGGAGGTAGTTAACATCTCCTAGCTGCCGTGATGATGATGATTATGAGAGAGACACAGACCTCCTGTAGACCAGGCGAGGTAGTTAACATCTCCTAGCCACCGTGATGATGATGAGAGAGACACAGACCTCCTGTAGACCAGGCGAGGTAGTTAACATCTCCTAGCCACCGTGATGATGATGAGAGAGACACAGACCTCCTGTAGACCAGGCGAGGTAGTTAACATCTAGCCACCGTGATGATGATGAGAGAGACACAGACCTCCTGTAGACAAGCGAGGTAGTTACCATCTCCTAGCTACGCGGTCGAACACGCAACCTATTAGTTTATAAACAACAATAATGATGTTTTAGTGCATTAACAAGATGCTGCTGATGATGATGAAAAGCAAGCAACTCCACACTCCAAAACGTCAACACCACCATCCATAAGCAGGTACACACAAGATTACAATGAACACGTAGATCATTGATGAGTTTATAAACAATAAGAATGTTTAAGGCATTATTAACAAGATGATGATGAACAACATAGAGACTCACACACACCACCACCACCATCAACAACCATATCACCAGGTACACACAAGGTTGCATGGAACCCAATACTCATAGCTCATTGATTAGTTTATAAACAACAACAACAATGATGATGTTTTAGAGCATTAACAAGATGCTGCTGATGATGAAAAGCAAGCAATTCCACACATAAGAACGTCAACACCACCACCACACCACCCATATCACCACATACACACAATGTTACAATGAACACGTTACTGATAGCTCATTGATTAGTTTATAAACAACAACATAATGTTTAAGGCATTATTAATANGATGATGAACAAGCGAGAGACTCACACCACCACCACCACCATCAACAACCATACACAAGGTTACAATGAACCCGTTACTCATAGACCATTGTTCAATTTTTCGATTTAAAGCTTTCGTGACTGCGAGGGATTCATCTTCTTGGTTCTTTCGGTAAAGTCACCACGTAGATTACGTGACTTTACCGAAAGAACCAAGAAGATGGACCATTGTTCCGTTTATAAACAACAATAATAATGATGTTTTAGTGCATTAACAAGATGATGCTGATGAACAAGCAATAGACACAACACACAAGAACAACACCACCACCCATAACTCCACACACACACAAGGTTACAATGAACTCGTTACTCATAGACCATTGTTGAGCTCAAAACAACAACACAATATTAATATTCTTGGTTCTTTCGTAAACACGTAGAAGGGATAATAAAATAAAAAAATATAAACAATAAAATTCTCACACGTTNCGACCGCAACCAAGCAATATCATCAGGTAAAAACACAGCAGGAAAATTTAAAGCTTTGAATCAAAATAACAACAATGTTTAAGGTATTAACGAGCTGCTGATGATGTGNAAAAGCAAGAGACTACACACACAAGAAAGTCAACACCACCACCACCATCACCNATACCGTACACACAAGGTTCATGGAACACATAGATCATTGATTAGTTTATAAACAATAAGAATGTTTAAGGCATTAATAAGATGATGAACAAGCGAGAGACTCACACACACCACCATCATCAACAACCACATCACCAGGTACACACAAGGTTACATGAACTCGTTACTGATGGTCTATTGATTAGTTTATAAACAACAACAATGATGTTGTAGTGCATTAACAAGATGCTGCTGATGATGAAAAGCAAGCAACTCCACCACCCACACCACCACACACACACAAGGTTGCAATGAACTCGTTACTCATAGATCATTGATTAGTTTATAAACAACAATAAGAATGTTTAAGGCATTATTAACAAGATGATGATGAACAACATAGAGACTCACACACACNACCACCACCATCAATCACCATACACAACGTTTGCATGAACAATACTCATAGATCATTGATTAGTTTATCGATTTAAGGCATTATTAACAAGATGGATGAACAACATAGAGACTCACACACAACCANCACTCACATCACGTACACACACGTTTGCATGGAACCAATACTATAGATCATTGATTAGTTTATAAACAACAACAATAATGTTTTAGTGCATTAACAAGATGCTGCTGATGATGAAAAGCAAGCAACTCACACTCCAAAACGTCAACACCTCCACCAAACTCCACACACACACAAGGTTGCAATGAACTCGTTAGTCATACCATTGTTCAGTTTATAAACAACAACAATAATGTTTAAGGGCATTAATAAGATGATGATGAACGGTAAGAGACTAACACACAAGAACGTCAACACAACCACCACCATACCACCAGGTAGACAAGTTTGCAAGGAACTCGTTACGCATAGACCATTGATTAGTTTATAAACAACAATGNCAATAATGTTTTACCCTTTCCTGGACAAAAGCTGACACTTATACAAGGCATCAGTTCAATAACCACACACAAGCAGTCAAAATGCAAACAAAAAGAACAACCATATGACAAGGTATGCACTGCCTTGATGCCTTGTAGAAAGGTGTCAGTTTATTGACTATATTTTGACTGNTAAACAAGAACAATAATGATGTTTTAGTGCATTAACAAGATGCTGCTGTACACTATGGGGACCTCATGAAAAATATGATAATTGGTTCTTTACTTCTATCTGGCAACAAAACNCCTTTCCATCTGGTCCAACCATATGAGACTAGNCAAGGAACTCGGGTGTGGACCANTCAACTTCAAGGACAGTGCACATTATAGAGTTATGCTCTTTGTTTGTATTATGACTGCAGGATTTCGGTCTATGCAAACATGACATTTTGGTCCTTGCAAAAAGGTGTCAGTTTGTTGCCAATAGAAGGGTAAAGACATTATCAAGATGATGAAAAAGCAAGCAACTCACACCACACCACCACACCAACCACATCACCAGGTACACACACGTTTGCATGGAACCCGTTACTCAGACCATTGATGAGTTTATAAACAACAACAATAATGTTTAAGGCATTAATAAGATGATGCTGATGAAAAGCGATAGACTCCACACACCACCACACCAACAACAACCATACACACAAGTTTGCATGGAACCATAGATCATTGATTAGTTTATAAACAATAAGAATGTTTTAGGCATTAACAAGATGAACAAGCGATAGACTCACACACACACACCACCACTCATATCACCAGGTACACACACGTTTGAATAGAACCAATACTCATAGACCATTGCTAAGTTTATAAACAACAACAACAATTATGTTTTAGTGCATTAACAAGATGCTGCTGATGATGAAAAGCAAGCGACTCCACACTCCAGAACATCACCACCACCCATACCACCAGGTACACACACGGTTACAATGAACCCGTTACTCGTAGATCATTGATTAGTTTATAAACAACAACAATCATGTTTAAGGGCATTATTAAGATGATGAACAACATAGAGACTCACACACACCACCACCACCACCNACATCCATACACAGTTTGAAATGAACTCGTTACTCATAGACCATTGATTAGTTTATCAACAATATTTAAGGCATTATTAACAAGATGGATGCAACATAGAGACTCACACACACCACCACCACTCATATCACGTAACTTTGCATGGAACCAATACTATAGATCATTGATTAGTTCATAAACAACAACAATAATGATGTTTTAGTGCATTAACAAGATGCTGCTGATGAATATGCAAGCAATCACACTAAAATGTCAACACCACACATCAGCAGGTACACACAATGAACCCATTACTCATAGCTCATTGATGAGTTTATAAACAACAATAAGAATGTTAATATTCATGATGCTGACGATAGACTCACACAGAACGTCAACAATAAATAAAAACNATAATAAAACAATAAAATTTTCACGATGTTTCAACACCACCACCACCCATATCACCAGGTACACACACGGCAGGAAAATTCATAGATTTGAATCAAAACAACAACAATGTTTTAGGCATTAACAAGATGCTGATGATGATGATGTGGAAAGCAAGCGACTCCACACTCCAGAACATCACCACCACCCATACCACCAGGTACACACAAGGTAACAAGGAACCCGTTACACATAGCTCATTGATGAATTTATAAACAACAACAATATTGTCTAAGACAATTAACAAGATGATGATGAACAACATAGAGACTCACACACANCACCACCACCACCATATCAGCAGGTACACACAAGGTTACATGGAACACATAGACCATTGATTAGTTTATAAACAACAATAATGATGTTTTAGTGCACTAACAAGATGCTGATAATGATGAAAAGCAAGCAACTCAACACTCCAAAACGTCAACACCACCACCACCACCCATACCAGCAGGTACACACAAGATTGCAATGAACACGTAGATCATTCATACTAATAGTATATTTTGGTACTGGCAAAAGGAGATCCATGAGGTAGATCATTGATGAGTTTGTAAACAATAAGAATGTTTAAGGCATTAATAAGATGATGAACAAGCGAGAGACTCACCCATACCACCAGGTACACACAAGGTTCATGGAACCCAATACTCATAGATCATTGATTAGTTTATAAACAACAACAATTATGTTTAGTGCATTAACAAGATGCTGATGATGAAAAGCAAGCAAACTCCACACACAAAAACGTCAACACCACCACATCAACAGATACTGTACACACAAGGTTACAATGAACACGTAGATCATTGATTAGTTTATAAACAATAAGAATGTTTAAGGCATTATTAACAAGATGCTGATGAACAACATAAAGACCCACACACACCACCACCATCAACCCATATCACCAGGTACACACAAGGTTACATGGAACCCAATACTCATAGACCATTGATTAGTTTATAAACAACAACAATATTGTTTTAGGCATTAAGAAGATGCTGATAATGAAAAAGCAAGCAACTACACACTCCAAAACGTCAACAACACCACATCAGCAGGCACACACAAGGTTACATGGACTAGTTACTCATAGCTCAATGATTAATTTATAAATAACAACAATAATGTTTAAGGGCATTAAAAAGATGATGAACAAGCGAGAGACTCACCCATACCACCAGGTACACACGGTGCATGGAACCAATACTCATAGACCATTGATTAGTTTATAAACAACAACAATTGTTTTAGTGCATTAACAAGATGCTGCTGCTAATGATAAAGACTCACACACACCAACACCACACATCAGCAGGTACACACAAGGTTACAATGAACACATAGATCATTGATTAGTTTATAAACAACAATAATGATGTTTTAGTGCATTAACAAGATGCTGATAATGATGAAAAGCAAGCAACTACACACTCCAAAACGTCAACACCACACCACTACCCATACCAGCAGGTACACACAAGATTACAATGAACACGTAGATCATTTATACTAATAGTATATTTTGGTACTGGCAAAAGGAGATCCCATGAGGTAGATCATTGATGAGTTTGTAAACAATAAGAATGTTTAAGGTATTAATAAGATGATGAACAAGCGAGAGACTCACCCATACCACCAGTACACAAAGGTGCATGGAACCCAATACTCGTAGATCATTGATTAGTTTATAAACAACAACAATTATGTTTTAGTGCATTAACAAGATGCTGCTGCTATGATGAAAAGCAACTCCACACACAAAAACGTCAACACCACCACATCAGCAGATACTGTACACACAAGGTTACAATGAACACGTAGATCATTGATTAGTTTATAAACAACAATAATGATGTTTTAGTGCATTGAAAGATGCTGATAATGATGAAAAGCAAGCAACTCACACTCCAAAACGTCAGCACCACCACCATACCAGCAGGTACACACAAGATTGCAATGAACACATAGCTCATTGATTAGTTTATAAACAACAATAATGATGTTTTAGTGCATTAACAAGATGCTGATAATGATGAAAAGCAAGCAACTACACACTCCAAAACGTCAACACCACACCACTACCCATACCAGCAGGTACACACAAGATTGCAATGAACACATAGCTCATTGATGAGTTTATAAACAATAAGATTGTTTAAGGCATTATTAACAAGCAATAGACACACACACCACTACNACTACCACCACCTCAGAGTCCAACATTCTCGTGTCAAATCCCGCGCTATTCATTTAAACCGCGACATTTCCTCCACGCTTACCACCCACAAAGGTACATTTAACAAAATAAAACGTTGTAAGAAGAACAATTCATTGGATTATTCGCATTTTTTAAACATTTTACGGAGTTGAGGCCTTTAAAATAACCCATTGGGGCCTGTCGCGAACACCAATCCCCACCACAACAATCCGCAACACACACACTTTGTATTATAATAATAATGATGGTAACAATTATAATAAGCACGTAGACTCGTGCGTTGCTATAAACATTGCGATAATTGGGTAGTTTTTTAAGGAGATTTTGTGTTAAGTCGGTGGTGGTGGGTGGGTGGGTGGTTGACACACAACGATTTTAACGTGAAGGGATTTGCGTTATTTAAAAAAATCGTAAAAAAATGTGTACGTGTGTAAAATCAATGTGCTAATCGAATAACAAATAGAGATGAAGGTGTAGGGGGTAAAGGATCGATATAAATAAAAAATGTTATCTGCGTGTGGAATTTTATTTTCGATTAAATTTTGTTTTAATTGTTAAGCTCTCGAAGGGGCCTTTCTAACACGTAAGGGGATAATTTGTCGATGCTTAACGATAATTAATATATCATTAATTTAAACAACACACACAAACCTCTATTTTGTTCAAATTTATACCGAAACGAACAGTTTGATAGGGAAATGTCACCAAATCGAGGATGTTTCGCTACTATTCTGCTCAAGACTTTCCTCAACATTCACCAAATTTAAAATACTTTTACAATTCCTACCCCACACACACACCGCCGTACCGAATGCCCAACACATTTTAATGTTAATTCGCATTTTTAAAAACATTTTCTGAGGTAAAAAATTAATAATTAGACCGCCAAAGCGTTAGTGAACACCAACTAGTAGGGCTATTATATTGCTTTAATTCATCAAACCATCGCTCAACGTGCATTATAATCATCGCGAACATACAATAATAACAACTGTTCGATTATCGTTATTATTGTAAATAAATAAAATTAAAAATCAAATTTTTTTTTTCCAAAAAAACTCCGCTGCTGCCGGCGGAGCTCTGCGCGGGAGATTTACGGAGCGGGGGGGGTGGGGGATGTAGGGGGGGAGGGGCTATATATAGAGGGGTGGGGCGAGGCGGGGAAGAGCGTTGATTGGTGCAGAGCTCGAAAATGGGAGGAGCTAAATATAGAGGGGGAGGGGCTATATAGATAAGGGGTGGGGCGAGATGGGGAAGAGCGTTGATTGGTGCAGAGCTCAAGGATGGGAGGGGCTATAGGTTGAGAGGGGGGTGGAGCGAGGCGATGGGGAAGAGCGTTGATTGGTGCAGAGCTCGAAAATGGAGGAGCTATATATAGAGGGGGAGGGGCGAGATGGTGAAGAGCGTTGATTGGTGCAGAGCTCGACGATGGGAGGGGCTAAATATAAAGGGGGTGGGCGAGGCAATAAAGAAGAGCGTTGATTGGTGCAGAGCTCGACGATGGGAGGAGCTATAGGTTGAGAGGGGGGGGGNTGGAGCGAGATGGGGAAGAGCGTTGATTGGTGCAGAGCTCGAAAATGGGAGGGGCTAAATATAAAGAGGGAGGGGCGAGGCGATGGGAAGAGCGTTGATTGGTGCAGAGCTCGACGATGGGAGGGCTATAGGTAAGGGGGTGGGGGGGATGTAGGGGGGAGGGCTATATGGAGAGGGGGGGGGGCGATGGGGAAGAGCGTTGATTGGTGCAGAGCTCGAGGGTGGGAGGAGCTATAAGGTGGAGAGGGGGGGGGGCGATGGGGAAGAGCGTTGATTGGTGCAGAGCTCGAGGGTGGGAGGAGCTATAAGGTGGAGAGGGGGGGCGATGGGAAGAGCGTTGATTGGTGCAGAGCTCGAGGGTGGGAGGAGCTATAAGGTGGAGAGGGGGGGCGATGGGGAAGAGCGTTGATTGGTGCAGAGCTCGAGGATGGGAGGGGCTATAGGTGGAGAGGGGGGGGGCTATGAGGAAGAGCGTTGATTGGTGCAGAGCTCGAGGATGGGAGGGGCTATAGGTTGAGAGGGGGGGGCTATGAGGAAGAGCGTTGATTGGTGCAGAGCTCGAGGGTGGGAGGAGCTATAATCTCACCCCCTCCCCACCACTCACACTGCCCCGCCCTCGCCTATCACGGTAAGCCACGCCCACATCTGATTAACATAAATTAGTTACTAATTCTAGATTTGAAGCTTTCGTGACTGCAAGGATTCATACTGTTAGTTCTTTCGGTAAAGTCACCGTGTAGGTAAAAAATTAAATTAAATTAATAAAAATAAAACAATAAAANTCACGACGTTTCGGAAGCTTGTGTTGCCTCCGAAACGTCGTGATTTTTTTTTTATTAATTTTAATTTCATCTTTCACCTAAGTGACTTTACCGAAAAAACCTAAGAATATAAATCAGTAAGCCACGCCCCCATCTAATTAACATAAATCAGCAAGCCACGCCCTCATCTAATTAGCGTAAATTAGTGTTCATAATGTAAGTGGGTTATTTTCATTCATTAACAATATTAACTGCTGCTGTGCCAGGCTAGGTGCAGGAGGTCACGTGACAGACCCAGCAGGGCCATGCGTGACGCGCTGCGTGCCAGGCTAGGTGCAGGAGGAGGTCACGTGACAGACCCTGCAGGTGCCATGGGCTGACTGCTGCTGTTGTGCCAGGCTAGGTGCAGGAGGAGGTCACGTGACAGACCCAGCAGGTGCCATGGGTTGACTGACCAGGCTAGGTGCACACACACACTGACTCTGAAGGTGCACACACCCACACTCTCAAACACACACCTATGCATACTCACACTCTCACACACACGTTNCTCTCACAACACACACTCTCACACACACTCACTCTCACACACTCTCAAACACACACTCACTCTCACACGCACTCTCACTCACACACACTCTCAAACACACACACTCACTCTCACAGACTCACTCGCATTCTCTCAAACACACACTCACACTCTCACACGCACTCACACATTCTCACACACACACTCACACTCTTGCGCACTCACACACACACTTACACACGCTCAAACACACTCACACACACACTTACACACGCTCAAACACACTCACACACTCAAACACACACACACTCACGCACACACTCACACGCACTCACACACTCACACACTCTCACACACACACTCACACTCTCACACACACTCACACTCTCTCACACACTCACACTCTCAAACACACTCTCACAACACACTCTCACACGCACTCTCACATTCTCACACACACACTCACACTCTCGCACGCACTCACACACACACTTACACACGTTCAAACACACTCACACACTCAAACAGACACACACTCACGCACACACACTAACGCACACACACTCACGCACTCACACACGCACTCACACACTCTCACACACACACACACACTCTCACTCACACACACTCTCACACACTCTCTCTCACACACACTCTCTCTCTCACACACACTCTCACACTCTCTCACACACACACGCCAGTGGGAATCAAGAGTGTTTATTCGTACCAAAGGGGGTTTCCAATGAGCCCATAACCCGCGTACCAGCGACTTACCCTGCAGATGTTCGCCACAGGCTTGAGAGGAGACGGGGGGGGGGTGCGGAGGGGAATTAATTAAATAAATACAAAGGTGGGTGGGAGAAGGGGGGGGGGCTGGTGGGGGGGGGGACATTCAAAATTCCGTATGGGTTGGAGATGTTGACTACCTCGCCTGGTCTACAGGAGGTCGTGGGTTCGATCCAGACCCTGGAGATGTTGACTACCTCGCCTGGTCTACAGGAGGTCGTGGGTTCGATCACCCTGGAGATGTTGAGTACCTCGCCTGGTCTACAGGAGGTCGTGGGTTTGATCCTTGACCCTGGGAGATGTTGACTACCTCGCCTGGTCTACAGGAGGCCGTGGGTTCGATCCCGACCCTGAGAGATGTTGACTACCTCGCCTGGTCTACAGGAGGTCGTGGGTTCGATCCTGACCCTGTGAGATGTTGACTACCTCGCCTGGTCTATAGGAGTTCGTGGGTTCGATCCTCCCTGTGAGATGTTGACACCTCGCCTGGTCTACAGGAGGTCGTGGGTTCGATCCCGACCCTGTGAGATGTTGACACCTCGCCTGGTCTGCAGGAGGTCGTGGGTTCGATCCTGACCCTGTGAGATGTTGACTACTCCCTGGTCTACAGGAGGTCGTGGGTTCGATCCTGACCCTGTGAGATGTTGACTACCTCGCCTGGTCTACAGGAGGTCGTGGGTTCGATCCAGACCCTGGAGATGTTGACTACCTCGCCTGGTACACAGAGTTCCATCCCGACCCTGGGTGCCCTCAGGGCCGCAGCTATGCCCCGGGGCCCTCAGGTGCCTCCAGAGAGACAGCAGCACTGGTATGGCGACGGGCAGGAAGAGGGGAATGTAAACGAACTTCTGGTCGTCAGGGAAGTAGCAGAGCGAGCAGCGACGGGTGAAAGAAGGCCGTCTCGGCGGCAGCGCAGGCCCNGCGAGCGTGGCGCACGGCGGGCTCCAGACGCCCCTCGCGGAGGTCGCCCAGAGAGGCCCAGCAGCTACGCACTGAGACCTCCACCTGAGTGGCCTCAGGGGGGTGGGGGNTGGGGGGGTGGGGGGGGTAGNGGTGGTGGGGGTGGGGGGGTGGGGGGGGGTATAGGTGATGGTTTTTGTGGTGGTGGTGGTGGTAGAGGTGGTGGTGGTGGTCGCCCAGAGAGGCCAGCAGCTACGCACTGAGACCTCCACCTGAGTGGGAGGGGGTGGGGGGTGGGGGGTGGTGGGGGTAGAGGTGGTGGGGGGTATAGGTGATGGTTTTTGTGGTGGTGGTGGTGGTAGAGGTGGTGGTGGTAGAGGTGGTGGTGGTCGCCCAGAGAGGCCCAGCAGCTACGCACTGAGACCTCCACCTGAGTGGGAGGGGGGGGGGGTGGGGGTGAGGTGGTGGGGGTGGGGGGTAGAGGTGGTGGGGGGGGGGTGTGGTATAGGTGATGGTTTTTGTGGTGGTTGTGGTAGAGGTGGTGGAGGTGGTGATGGTGGAGGTAGTGGGGTAGGTGGGTGGTGGTTGTGGTAGAGGTGGTGGTTGTGGTAGAGGTGGTGGTGATGGAGGTGGTGATGGTGGTAGTGGTGGTAGAGGTGGTGGTGGTTGTGGGGTGGTGTTGTGTGGTAGAGGTAGAGGTTGTGTAGAGGTGGTGGTGGTGGTTGTGGTAGAGGTGGTGGTTGTG